>MDKI01224513.1:0-12621 GCA_005239505.1 Nicotiana paniculata
AAATATGAAGACACATAGGAGAATGTAGAATCCGGATCAAATAACACCGAAGCCTCTCGGCTGTAAATTGAAACCGTACCTGTAATAACTGCATCAGAAGCCTCAGCATCAGGCCTGGCAGGAAAATCATAGCACCGGGGCTGAGCCCCTCCAACCTGAGCATCTCTAGGTCGACCTACTGCGGCCTAACCTCTACCTCTCGTGGCATGTCCTCCACCTCCATGAGTCTGACCTCCACCTCTGGCACCCCGACCGCCACCCCTAGATGGCTGAGGGGGTGGGGTGCGCCTGATGCGGAAACCATGGCACGAGAACCCTGATACTGAGACCCACTAGATCCTCGGGGGAAAAACCTGGAAATATGCCCCAAACCACCGAAAGAATAACAAGGCCTCTACTAATGTGGCTACTGAATCTAGAACTGGCCCTATCGACCCTGGTAACCACCCTGGAAGCTCTAAAGTGGCGGTGCACTGATAGGTGTCGGTGGTGCACTAATAGGAGTTGGTGGTGCACTGTGAGCTACTTGAAATGCCGACTGATAGGGTCTGGGAGGATGACCTCTGCCTTAAGAATCCATGCCCCCAGATGAGGCTCCACTGATTCGACCGAAGTGACGGGGCCTCTTGTCAGCCCCCTGACCACCACCCTATGACATAACCATCTCAATCCTCCTAGCCACATTTGGCCGCATCCTGGAATAAAATATCAGTACCTAACTCCTTGGCCATCTGAATCCTGATGGGATGAGCCAAACCCTCAATAAACCTCCTCACTCTCTCACGATCAGTGGGGAGTATCATAATAGCATACCGAGCTAGAGTGATGAACCTGGTATCGTACTGAGTGACAGACATAAATCCCTGCTGGAGGCGCTCAAACTGCCTCCGAAGATCCTCCCTCTGAGTAACTGGAAGGAACTTCCCCACGAATAACTCGGATAACTGATCCCAAGTCAATGGTGGAGACCCAGCTGGCCTGGTCAAGAAATAGTCTCTCCATCAAGTCTTGAGGAACCCGAAAGACGAAAAGTAGAAAAATCAACTCCATTGGACTCGACGATGCCCATGTTCTGAAGAACCTCATAGAAACTGCCCAAGAAATCCTGGGGATCCTCTGATGGTGCACCAGTAAATGTAGTAGTGAATAACTTGGTGAATTTATCCACTCTCCATAGAGCATCTACTGACATAGCTGCTCCCTCAACTGCCGGGGCCACAATGCCCGGCTGAGCTACTCTGGCCGTCTGAGGTGCTGGAGTCTAGAACTGAGAACCTAGCTGCTCTGGTGTGCAGTAGCAGGAGTCTGGGTCCCTCCCCCAGCCTGAGAGACAGTTGGTGTAGTAGGAAGAAGACCGGCCTGAGCCACACTCTCCATGAGTCCCACTACACGGACTAGAGAATCCTGAAGCACCGGGGTGGCAATGAACCCCTCTGGGACCTGAGCTGGTCCAACTGGAACTGTCTGAGTAGGAACCTCAACGGCAAAGTCTACCTGCGGGTCCTCTATTGGGGTTGCCACTGCCTTGGCCTCTAATACGGCCTCGGCCTAGGCCCCTCGTAGGAGTTGCAATAGGAGAATTGGGTTGCTGATCGGTAGATGAGGAAGCATGCGTTCTCGCCATCTGCGAGAGAATAGAATCGAAACTCAATTAGCATTTAGAATTCAAATCGCACGACAAGAAAGAAGAAAAAGTGAAGTTATTCCTAACTTTGCAGCCTCTAGGGGATAAGTGCAGACGTCTCCGTACCGATCCCTCAGACTCTACCAAGTTTTTCTGTGAGTTGTGAAACCTAAGCAACCTAGTGCTCTGATATCAACTTTTCACGACCCAAAATTCCACCTTCAGGTCGTGATGGCACCTAACGTTGCACCCGCTAGGCAAGCCAAAGTGTTAACTGAATTGATTTATTAACAAGTGAAAATAACAAACACTGACTAGATAATTGAGATAAGTGCGGAAGTATTAACAAAATCTAAATACCAATAGCTAATCAAGAAGAAATCCTTTTAAGTACAAAACCCAGAAATGGAGTCACAACCTCACGAACCAGTCTAAGATTTGACTAAAAATAACAGTTTGAAAATAAAATGATGTATCTGTCTGGAAAACACATATATAACAGAATGAAAGATAGACAGGGATGCCGAGATCCATGAACGCTTGCGAAACTACCTCGGTGTCGTTTGGAATGGACTGAAGGACACTCCCACTAACGATGTCCACTGGGTCCGGCTGCATAATCTGCACAACATAAAGAAGTGCAGGTGTAGCATCAGTACAACCGACCCCATGTACTGAGCAAGTGTCGAGCCTAACCTCGGCGAAGTAGTGACGAGGCTAGGACACGACAACAAATTGTACATGTGCAGTTCAATAGTATAGCAGAAAATAAACAAGAATACAGTTACGGGGAAGAACATGTTAGGGATAAGAGGGGCACCACTTGCTAAAATACCAAAATTTGGCCCCGGGCGCGCTCGGTACAAACTCGAGGTTCGGACCAAAACCCGATAATCCATTCCCCCATGAACTCGAATATATAATTGTTTTAAAATCCGACCCCAAAATGAGGTTGAAACTTACGCGATCGCGGACATAGGGTTGTGTTCGCGTAGAGCTTAAACCCCAAAGCTCCGCGTTCGCACCCAGCTCCTTGCGATCACGCAGAGCAAATTAGCCACCCCGCCCAATTGCACATCGCGATCGCGTGCACTACACCAGATACAGGAAATAGCTGAACACCAGATACAGCCTAAAACACCAGAAATTTCCTAAGTTTAGCACCCCGACACCTACCCGAAACTCACCCGAGCCCTCGGGGCTCAAAACCAATTATACGCACGCCTTCAAAATCATCCTAAAAACTTATTCAAGTAATTAAACCACTAAAATAACATCAAAAACAATGAATTAAACTAAAAATCCGTAGAATTTCCTCAAATTTCTAAAACTATCAAATTTTTAAATTTTGATCTGAAACACGTCAAACCAAGTCCGTTTCTTTCCAAATTTTACAGATAACTCACATAATACATATTGAACCTGTTCCGGGCTCCGAAACCATAATACGGTCTCGGTAACACAGATTTCACATCAAAGTTCATTTTTAAAAGTCTTTATTATTTCCAGAAAACAATTTCCTTTAAAAATTTATTTCTCGGACTTGGGACCTCGGAATTCGATTCCGGGCATACGTCTAGGTCTCATATTTTCCTACGGATCCTCCGGGACCGTCAAATCACTAGTCCGGGTCTGGGTCTGTTTACCAAAAATGTTGACCAAAGTCAACTTTATTCCATTAATTACCATCAATTCAATTGTTTAACACATTTCCACATAAGGGATTCTCGGCTACGCGCCCGGGATATACATGCACATTGAGGTGAGATTAATGAAGGCTTTTGGGGCCTCGGAATACAGTTTTTGCTAAATTTACACAAATTGACCTTTTGGGTCATCACATTTCAGAAGCTCAAGACAGCCTTGACCACGGCACCGGTGTTAGTTTTCCCACATGTTCAGGGCCTTATACCGTGTATTGTGATGCCTCATGGGTTGGACTTGGTGCATATTTGATGCAGGATGGAAAGGTTATAGCATATGCTTCTCGTCAGTTGAAGGTTCATGAGAAGAACTGTACAGTTCATGATCTGGAGTTAGCAGTTATTGTTCATGCATTGAATATATAGAGGCATTATCTGTATAGTGTGTCATGTGAGGTGTTCACGGATCACAGATTTTGCAGTATATGTTCAAGCAGAAGGAGTTGAATATGAGGCAGAGGAGATGGTTAGATTTGCTGAAGGATTATGATACTATCATTCTTTATCATCCGGAGAAGGCCAATGTGGTGGCCGATGCTTTGAGCCGGAAGTCATCCAGTATGGGTAGTCTTGCTTATCTATCAGTCAGAGAGCGACCGCTTGCCTTGGATGTTCAGGTCTTGGCCAATCGGTTTATGAGATTGGAGGTTTCTGAGACTGGCAATGTTTTGGCCCATACCATGGACCGTTCTTCATTGTATGATCATATTCAGTACAGGCAGCATGATGATCGTCATCTATGTGTGCTTAGAGATACGGTTCAGCACAGAGGTGCCAAGCAGGTCACAGTTGATGATGAGGGGGTCTTGAGGATGCAGGGTCGTATTTGCGTACCTGATGTTGATGGCATTCGTGAGTTGATATTACAGGAGGCCCATAGTTCCCAGTATTCCATTCATCCAGGCGCCGCAAAGATGTACCAGGACTTACGGCAGCATTATTGGTGGCGAAGAATGAAGAAAGATATTGTAGCATATGTAGCTCGGTGCTTGAACTGTCAACAGGTTAAGTACGAGCACCAAAGACCCGGTGGTTTGATGCAGCAGATTGAGCTTCCCAAGTGGAAGTGGGAGCGTATCACCATGGATTTCATAGTTGGACTCCCACGGACTCAGAGGATGTTTGGTGTAGTATGGGTCATTGTGGATAGGCTGACCAAGTCAGCGCACTTCATCCTAGTATCAGTTTCGTATTCAATGAATAAGTTGGAAAAGATCTATATGAGAGAGATTGTACGATTGTATGGTGTTCCTGTATCCATTATTTCAGACCGAGGTACTCAGTTTACCTCCCATTTATAGATAGTATTTCAGCTTGAGTTGGGCACACAGGTTGATTTGAGCACAACATTTCATCCTCAGACGGACGGACAGTCCGAGCGTACTATTCAGATTTTGGAGGATATGTTGCGGGCTTGTGTCATTGACTTTGGTGGTTGATGGGACCAGTTCTTGCCTTTAACTGATTTTTCCTACAATAACAGCTACCAGTCGAGCATTCAGATGGCTCCGTATGAGGCGTTGTATGGTAGTCGATGTCGGTCTCCATTCGGATGGTTTGATCCAGGAGAGGTTAGATTTTTGGGTTCTGAGTTAGTCCAAGATGCCTTGGACAAGGTGAAGATCATTCAGGATAGACGTCGTACAGCTCAGTCCAGGCAGAAGAGTTATGCGGATCACAGAGTTCGAGATTTGGAATTTATGATAGGAGACCGGGTATTTCTTTGAGTATCGCCCATGAAGGGCGTGATGAGGTTCAGAAAGAAGGGCAAGTTGAGCCCTAGGTACATTGGTTCATTTGAGATTCCGGATAAGGTAGGAGAGGTGGCCTACAGACTTTCCTTGCCACCTAGTTTGTCAGTCGTGCACCCGGTGTTTCATGTATCTATGCTTCGGAGGTATATTGCGGACCCATATCATGTACTTGACTTCAGTGGTGTCCAGTTAGACAAGGATTTATCTTATAAGGAGGAGCCGGTAGCCATATTATCTCGGCAAGTTCGTCAGTTGAGATTGAAGAGTTATCCTTCGGTTCGTGTTCAGTAGAGAGGTCAGCCTATTAAGGCAACTACCTGGGAGTCCGAGTCCGATATGCGGAGCCTATATCCCCATCTTTCCCCGTTCAGGTACCTTTCAATGTCCGTTCGAGGACGAACGGTTGTTTTAGAGGTGGAGATTGTGATGACCCAAAAGGTCATCCCGTGTAATTTTAACTAAACCTGTGTTCCGAGGCCGTTAAAACCTCCTTATATCTCATCTCGATTTGCATGCGCAACCCGGGCATATATCCGGGGAGCCCTTATGTGAGGAATTGATAAAAATGATATTGTTGTGTTGAAATTTGAATAAAGTTGACTTTGGTCAACATTTTTGGTAAACGGACCCGGACCTGTGATTCGACGATCCCGGAGGGTCCGTAGGAAAATATGAGACTTGGGGGTATGCCCGGAATCGAATTCCGAGGTTGCAAGTCCGAGAAATGAATTTTTGAAGAAAATTATTTTCTGAAAAATATAAAAGTTTTTGAAAATGAGATTTGATGCGAAACCTGTGAAATCGGGCTTGTATTATGGTTTCGGAGCCCGGAACAGGTTCAATATGTGTTATATGAGTTATCTGTGAAGTTTGGTAATAAACGGACTTCTTTGACGGGATTTGGATCGAAAATGGGAAAATTTGAAAGTTAATGAAGTTTTGAGGAATACTATAGATTTTGAAGTTTAATTCAGTGTTATGATGTTATTTTGGTGTTTTGGTTACTCGAATATTTCCGTAGGATGTTTTAGAGGTTGTGTGTGTACTTGGTTTTGAGCCCCGAGGGCTCGGGTGAGTTTCGGGTAGGCGTCGGAGTGCAAATTGCCTTAGAAAATTTGGTGTAATTGTTGTTTTCTGGTGTACAGGTAGATACCCTATGCGAACGCACTCAAGGGAGTGCGAACGCGGAGGGTAAAGTGGGGTCTAGGGGTCAGGGTGAAATTTATTCAGTGCGAACGCACCATAACAGGAGCGAACGCGGGGTTAGAGACGTGAACGCGCAGGCATAAATGGGTTCTGGGGGGGCTGGGTAGTGTTAGGCCTATGCGAACGTGGCCCTTAGCACATGAACATATAGGTCGGTCTTGCTAACACTGTCGAACACGGCCAAGGGGTCGCGAACGCATAGTGTATTTGCCCAGTGATTTTTTTAAAGACCCAAAACAGAATTCTTACGGGATTTTCACCATATTTCACAACCCTCCTTCTTCCCCACATCCCTTAGGCGATTTTTGAAGAGTTTTTCCTCCATATCTTCATAGGTAAGTGTTCTTAACTCCATTTTCTTCCATTTTCATCAACTAATATTAGATTCTAGGCCTAAAAACAAGGAATTTAAGGGTAGAAATTGGGGATTTGGGTAGAGTTAGGGCTTTTCAAATTTTTGGGAATTCAACCTCGTTTTGGGGTCGGATTTTAAAATAAGTTATATATTCGGGCTCGTGGGGGAATGGGTGGTCGGATTTTGGTCCGAACCTCGTGTGTTGGACCAAGCGGGCCCGGGGGCAAATTTTGAAATTTTTGGAAGAATGATGGGAAATCTATAATTAGGCTTTAGAATTGAATTGTTGAATAATTATTGATATTATTGAGTCGATTATGTATAGATACGATTGTTTCAGAGTCGGATTCGAGAGGAAAAGCGGTGTTTGAGGCTTGATTTGTATTCTTGGAGCCGAGGTAAGTGTTTGGCCTAACTTTAGATTGAGGGAATAGGTGTTGAGTCGTACGTGCTACTTGTTTCTATCATGTTCAATGTATAGGTGAGGTGGCGAGTACCTATATATTGTTTGTCAAGCATGCTCGTGAGTCGGTTTTGATGTATTACATGTTTTACTTCGATCTTTATTGTGTTATGAAGTAGAATCGTTTTGGAAGTTATTCAATTGCTGAGAATACGTGATTAAGGATTTGTGATAAGTTGTTTCAGTGGAGGATTGAGTTCATTAAGTTATATATACTCGTATGAGATTGGTTATAGCTGAGTTCCTTGCCGGGCGGTATCATTTTGGTTGTTATCCCCTTGCTGGGTGGTTATGAATTGTATTTTTCTACTGCTGACTTCCTTGTCAAGTTGTTGTTTGTTGTTGATTGGGTGAGGAAGAGTGTAAAGCACGAAGGGTGAAGCCGTGTATTCCTTTCATTCATTGCATAGTGAGGAAGAGAGTAAAAGCACGAAGGGTGATGCCGGGCACTTGTTTCGGTAAGGATGAGAGTAAAAGCACGAAGGGTGATGTCGTGCCATGATTTTACATTTATAAGCACGGAGGATCATGTCGTGCCCGTTTATTTATTTATTGCATTGTGTGGATGAGAGTAAAAGTACGAAGGGTGATGTCGTGCCATGATTTCACATTTATAAGCACGAAGGATCATGTCGTGCCTTTTTATTATTTATTGCATTGTGAGGATGAGAGTAAAAGCACGAAGGGTGATGCCGTGCACTTGTTTCGGTAAGGATGAGAGTAAAAGCACGAAGGGTGATGCCATGTACATAATTTTTGTGTTGTTCTTCCTGTTGACTTTCATTCTGTTATATCGTTTGCTTTGTTCATGTATTTCATTATTATTCTCTCTTGTTTCCCCAGTATATGTCCCATGTCCTTTCGTACTTAACTGTTACTTCCATGTTATTTATTGTAGAACCGTACAGGTATTTATTGTTGTTGTGTCTAGCCTCGTCACTTCTTCGTCGAGGTTAGGCTCGGCACTTACTCAGTACATGGGGTCGGTTGTACTGATGCTACACCTGCACTTCTTTATGTTGTGTAGATAACGCAGCCGGACCCAGTGGACACTGGCAGAGGGAGTATCCTTCAGTCCACACAGGCGACATCGAGGTAGTCCCGCAGACATTCGTGGGCCTTGGCGTCATCTCCTACTCTTTTCTCTCATTTTCTGTCTTATTTCAGTAGTTCCAAGACAGTTGTAATTACTTGTTTCAAACCATTATATTTAGAAAAATCTTAGACTGTTCGTGAAATTGTGACACCAGTTCTGGGGGTATGTTTAAGGAAATTTCGTAAGATTTATTATTTAAGTTGTTGAATTTCTTACCTTCCGCATTCTCATTTTTATTTGTTCTTATATGTCTTTTTTTTAATGCTAAATAACAAAGGAATAAATCGGAATAACTAGTAACGTTGGCTTGTCTAACGAGTTCAATGTTAGATGCCATCACGGCCTGAAGGTGGGATTTCGGGTCGTGACACGTTCAAGTGATAATATGGCTGACTTGTTCACAAAATCTCTACCGACGTCAACCTTCAAGAAGCTAGTGTACAAGATCGGGATGCGAAATCTCAAGGATGTGAAATGATGCTCTCATCAGGGGGAGTTAATAAGCGTTGCACTCTTTTTCCCTTACAAGGTTTTGTCCCACTGGATTTTCCTTGCAAAGGTTTTAACAAGGCAACCAAAATGCGTATTACTAAACATGTGTACTCTTTTTTCCTTTACTAGAATTTTTTTCCCACTGAGTTTATTTTAGTTAAGGTTTTAACGAGGCACATTACTTATTGAGTAGACATTCAAGGGGGAGTGTTATGAATAGAATTGTAATTAGAGTGAATACCTATCTATTAGAGAGTTTGTTACTTTGTGTCTAAGTCATTTTTTCCCTATACCCCATTGTAAATTATCCCAAAATTCAATAAGAATTACCTCTCTTTTCCTTGCAATATTATTCTTTTTCTTATTGTTTTATTTTAATATTTATAAAATTATTATTGTTTTCCAAATATATATATATATATATATATATATATATGTATATATATATATGTCGTATAAAAAATATTATATTGAACCAGTAGCACCAGGTCTACATCCATCATTGCTTGATGGTTTAAGATAGTTAATCCTAGCATAAAATCATGCATACAGTAATACAACTTGACGTATAAGAAAAATAAAAGGCATACAACTAATGTAGCGTTTAGTTGACAGTATTAAATAGTACCGGTATTATGTTACGTAGGAATTTATGTATTATTTTACAAGAAATGAAATGTAAAATAAAATTCTTGTATTAACAATGCATGAATTAAACTATTTTAAGAAGAAAATATCCTTTTAGAATAAGTCTGTGAATATATATACACACACCGGTCTTGTACGTGAACTTTTTCCTTTATTTTTTTTTTATTATTCTAGGAGTATGGAAAGGGAAAATAGGGAAGAAAATTATAAGGTAAAGAACCGAACACTCACCAATTGGTAAAAATTCGGTAACCAACTAATTGGGCTACTTAGTAGGAGTTTGGACATAAGAATTGTAAAATTCGAAAAAATTGTGAAAAAAAGAGTTGTGTTTAGACATAAATTTTAGTTTGGGTTGTCTTTGAAGTTTTGTGAGTGATTTGTGTGAAAATTTTGAAAAATAATTTTTTGTAGTTTTTCAAATTTTCGAAAATTTTCAAAATGCATATTCAAGTGAAAATTGAAAATTTTATGAACAAACGTTAATTTCGAAAAAAGTAAAAAAAATTTGAAAAAATCTTCTATCAAATTTATGTCCAAACGGGCACATAGATTCCCCTTACACATGCATTTAATTTCATATTCAAGAGTAACTTTTAAGATTTGACACAACATCCCACCCTCCCCCAAACCCCTTATTTATATGCTTTCCCTTTTTCTTTACAAACCCTCTAACATTTGGTTTGGGTGACTTTGGCTGCCTTAAGTATTTATGTGTGTGTGTGTGTGTGTGTGTTTTAGGGTGAGGGAAAGGGGGAGAGACAGAATGCATAATGCAACTAACTAAAGAGCAAAGAGAAATGAGTGTGGTTTAGAAAGCTGAGATTAATACAGTGGGAAGGAGGATATAATTGAGTGATCCAAGAAAGTGATAATTAAACATGCACAGTGTTTTCTTTTCTTAAAAGTAAGTGAATGCACGCTGCAGCAATATACAGATATTCTTTGCTTATAAACATCGCTTTTGCCCGTATGGGAATTGCCTACAACCTCAGAAAACAAACTTTTCTACTACGGCTTTCCTTAATATGTCTTTGCACTTTGCACAGTTTAAATAATTATGGGGTTGGGGGCTGAGAGTATATATCTATATGCTCTGTTAAATTTTTGAAACTATTCAATTCCCATCATACAAAGTTCAATCGACTGTTTTCGTGTGTTTACGAAAAAAATCATTACACAAGTACAATAAAACCAGCACAGGGAAACACTTAACGTATAGAACTTTATGAAAAAGCCGCAAGTAAATGACTAATAGATGTTGTTGGGGTAGAGTCCAAATTCAGAAGTGGAGTTAGAATTTGAAGGTCGCGAGTGCATTTTTGTATTCAATCAAAATTTACTCTATATATAAGGTGCTATTACTAATATATTACTATTTATATACATGTATAAATAAAAAAATTATCGAGTTTTGCATGTGCGGGTGACCCCTCTCTTTACCGCAAAGGTCCGCCTCGGGTTCCAATTAAATTTTTTGATATGAAGATTAAATGTGTTTTGGAAATATGTTGTATTCATATAAGTTTGCACAATTTAAACTCTTAAAACTTCGTACCCAGTTAATTTTGAAAATTTTAAGGGCAACACCAGCGTGGTCCTCCAAAACATTTAACTTTGGTCAGAGAAGTCATTTGAAGGCTATGTTTTCATCCGATTATGTTGGTGTGCATTGGTTACTCCAAATGTCAGATTTGTTTTTGTCGTGTAAGCAAACCACCACAGTTTCAGATTAGACATGGTATCCCTGCAACTGCAACTTCCGTAGACTTGTCATGTTTTACATAGTTTTCTGTTTTGATGATCAAAACCTCTCTGCCCCACTCAATAATTTCTTCTCCTGTCACCCAACAGTCTAAAGTGAAAGTTTTTGAAACGTAAAGAGCGGGAATCGCAAATTTTACGATTTCTTTATTTGATAGGAAACTTTTTTGATAACCTATGCTCTATTTTTGCAGATCAATAGTTAGCAAATTAGCAAAGCAATGCCAGTTCGAAAAGAGGTCCAGAACGCTACTCAAACTTCCAAAGTGGCAATAAGCTTCGAGGAATTCATTGTTTACACTATACAACATCAGTTAATCATGATTAAGAAATATATTCACATAAAAGTACACATTTTAATATATTTTGTTAATTTAGTTTTATGATGACATATGTTTGTTATTTAGTTGCAGACACCGAGTGTTGATTAACTGCTCTTAGCGGCTCCTGTTTAACTGTGGAAACTTCCAGAATTATATCTCAAAACAATTTTACGAGCAATTACAAAACCGGGATTTTACTATTACAACACAAACATTAATTTACTGCGCTTCAGGATCCAACCGTCAAAGGATTTCCACATAACTGTGACCTAACATCCACCGGTCATAAACTCAATCGTGAACCTTCAAAAATGTTGAATTTAGAACTGGCTGGCAGATCATAAACTTTCAACTTCATAATATACTCATAACAGGTTAAAAAACCGATGATACGCAACTCTATAGAGAGCTTAATGAAGTTGACATCCTAATCACAACATACACGACTATATTTAGGTGATTTTTTACTTTTCTAGTTATGTCAAGATTTAATGAACATTTTCCGAAATTCATCATTGGATTTAGGAATTTCATCTTCCGCAGCATCAGTTTCTTCTGATTTGGGTTTATCTTTGTCAACCCAACCAAGGGGCCTGACAGCTCTGGGCACTGCAAACGTATTCTTACCTTTGAGCTGGATATTAGATGCCCGCTGATGACTAGAAGGTTGCCCCTGATGCCCCTTACCCTCCTTGGAACCTTCAGCAGAATCCTTGGCACCTGATTTTGAACTCTCAGTAATTTGTTCAGCACCTTCACCTGCCATTTTAACCCTATCAGCATGTGGTCGCAGCGAGACAATAGACAAAAATATGCAATTAATAGAAATGCTGACAAGCTTCGCCAACATTCGCAACACATGAAGAGCATTTTAAAAAGAAAGTAAGACATAAAACATGCAGAGCAATGAACATTGTTATAATGTAGTTCATTCTGCAGTAAGCTACATCGGGTGCTAAATACCAATAAAAGCTGCAAAATAGTGAGCCATTGCACAAGCCAAAATATAGAAGTGATGGTAGAAGATATCAGAACTAGATATCAAAGCACACAGCAGAAAGACCAAGGAAATCCAAAAAGAGGAGAACAAGACAACAAGAGCTTCCAAAAAAGGGAGAAACATTAAAAGTCCATACTCGAAATGTATTCAAGAACCAGCAGAGGAAACCAGAAAGAGGGGGTGGGGGTTTTGG
>MDKI01022025.1:0-10766 GCA_005239505.1 Nicotiana paniculata
CCCCCAAATATATAAGTGCACTAAATTATGATAAATTACATTGATTTAGTGTAGACATTTCAATGTGGTAAATATTTACCAAAACATTATGCATTTTCTTTTCATGAATTAGCGAAGGGTAACTCACTATAACAAAGTAACAGCTAATAGGGAAGAGAAAAGGATAGGGACTAGGAAGGAGGACCACTGCAGGTATAAAGATTTAACTAGCTAGATAAATGTTAATATTAAAGGCCAACCAATTATTGCTTCACAATTTAAGATATTTAATGCCCATTGTCATTAGCAATGGGTCGTAGAGTTGGAGGTTAACAACGTGATAGCATGCATCAACAATCAAATCCCTACAATATCATAGCCTAACAATATTGATTTACATTGAGAAATTAAGTACCCATAATATTTTAACAGTATACTCTGTGCATTAACTTATGTTTCCTGTCATAACCAAATGAGCTATGGGCCAAGATTTAGAGTTGGTGGGTTTAGAATAAATGTTAATTAATCATAATACATGTGACATCTTTTATTTGTATATCTCTAAATAATTCGAGTTGAATGCAAAAAAATTTTAGTTGAATCTACTAAATCCGCTCTAGATCCGCCTTTTATATAGCGTCACTAGATAAAAATTAAGTACAAATTATTGGGTTATTAAGTTTTAATGTAGCTTAAAAGATGGTGAAGGAGAAATGGAGGGAAAATAAAATATTTGAGTTTATCTCCTTGACAAAGGGACGTTGTCCCATATTGGAAGAGGAAAAGGTTTTTGACGAGTATATATACAATTGCTCTTCTTCTAACTCTTAAAGAGTTGAGAAGAAGACAAGCCTCGCACTGTCGTCGCTCGCTCGCTCGGATTGGGATTGGGATTTGGGATCAAATGATCGATTGATTAATTTTTTGAACCAAATTTATTTGTTAATAGTAAATATTAACATAAATGTTATTAAATATCCGTTTTAATAACAGAATATCAATATTAAATCCAACGAATATTAAAAGTTTTTCCGTTTTTCGTTTTCTGTTTTTCGGTTTTGTAACTGAAAATTAACCTCCCTCTTGAATTTTTGGTTTATTGTTGCGTAAATAGCCATTTATGTTATGGCATTTATGCTATGGTCGTTTTACATAAACAACCATTCGGAAGAGTTGCACCTCTTCAGTTTTGAGCTCAACATTGACTATAAATACAAGTTCATTCTCTCAGATTTTTCATACGAATTTATGAGTTCTCCAAATTTCTTCTGCATTGTTTTAATTTTAAAGAAAGCAACAGTAAGTTTGATTTGCTACCGAACTTTGTGTTCGCTGAAACACTGGGGTTTGAAGTACCACTACATCAGTGTGTAATTCGTTCTATTCTGAGAGGAAACAATTCATAACCTTGGGTACTAGAAGGGGATTAAATTCCTTAAGGAAATACTGTGAATTCAGTTGGCTCGGATTAAACTTTTGTTTCGTTTATATTTCTGTTTATATGTTATTTTATCTTCTCAAGAATTATTTACAAATACAGTCTACTAACACAAATAAAGAACAATTAGGACCAATTTGCTTTTAACTTTAAGCACTCTATAGCAAAGCAAATTTTGTAGAGTAATTATTCTCCAAACGCAAGTTCATACCAAAACCCTCATTTTAATTACCGGCATGTTAACGACTAAAGGTAAAATAAGCTTTTGATTTCTTTGACCAAAACATAATTGGCATTTTAAACCTGATAGAGCATAAGGATAGAAATCAATATTTACATATTAGTAATACCTGCGATCCTTCTCAAATTCTCTATGTTAAAAGAAAGTAGTGTATTTTACTAACACCTAATTCAAAATCACGTGTAACAAAGTAGACAAACATTCAGCGCAAATAAAGATTAAGGGAATAAAGAATCTCCTGCTGCAAACCCCAAGTTTAACATACCCAAAGATTTCACCTACGTGTGTTAAGCAGAAAGAAAGAAGTTATAGTAATGCATAAATAGTACACGAAGCATCTCGTATTTGGTTCGAGAAAGAGCCGCATTTCAAAGGATATAATGTTAGTATTTGTAATTGCTCCCCTGATCTATAAGTCACACGAATACAACATCACTTTTGTTCCTCTTCAAGTTATAGTTATGCATAATCAAATGAATAAACTTAAAATGAAAGAACACAAACAAAACTCTCAATTTAAGCTATATACACTAATAGTGTCTCGTTACACAAATTATACTTGGTCATTGCATTTCCTTACATTACAGAACACATAAGATTAAAGATAAGAAAAGTAAATGAAGGCTGAGATTTATTTAATTTGCTCTATCTCAAAACCATCACAAACTCATAAATCAAGCAGTTTCTCCACCTTTCATCTCCACCTCCAAGCTATCATCAATTTGCATGTTCCCTTTGAGAGGCTCATAATACTCACCCAAATACCCACCAAGATGACTATACAAAGCACTCTTATCAATCCTCTCATTATGATAACTCTTACATACATAGTAAAACAAGCTTTGAGCCAAAAGCCCCACCAAAATCACAACCACAAGCACACCAATCAAGATCCCGCCAATCAAAATCCTAGCAAATAGACTGTAACCAGCCTCATGTTCCTCATGCGCACCACCATCTACAACAATTGCACTAAAACCACTGCTAACTAGACCAAAAATCACCAAATACCCTAAAACCATCACAGCTGCAATCCTCATCTTTCCTTTTAATAACTCATAGCTTTTCTTTAGAGCAGCAAGGCCTTGGATTGGTTCAAGAACAGTGACAACACTAGCAAGATGCCATAAGGCACTTAAATAAACATGCACTATGAGGAAGAAAACGGAGAGGACAAAAACAGAGATGAGAAACAGAGTTATACTGTTCTTGCTCTCAAAGACAATTAACATGAGCACAATGAAAAAGGACAAGACAGCGTTGTAAACAAGCATGGATAGAAAAACCCATATAAAAGTTATGAACAAACGTCGCAAGATGCTAGGAATAGCAGTGATTATGGAGGAGAAAGATACTTGTTTTGAAGTGTAAAGTGAGGCGACAGTGAAAACAACAGCAGCAGTTGAAAGGAGAGAAAAAGCCAAGAGGAAAACCAAGTAGCAGAATTGGAAGAAGAGGAGTTTGGTCCATTGAGAAGCGTGAGAGGATCTTGGGTTTTCATGTAGCTGATGAAGAATTGGATGAGTGAAGAAGGGATGAGCTAAGATTGCAAAAGAGAGTGGCAAGATTAAGCTGAGAGTAATACGGTAAAAAGTTTGTGGAGATCTCTTTGGTACGGCAATTGATTCCTTCAAAATTGATGGTAAGCTTAAGTGTTGAAGCTCTTCCGGTGGCAGATCCATGGTTTTCTTGGTTCAAAATTGGATCTTTTGTTCAAGAGAAGAAAGATTGGAAAGTAGGTGCAAGAGATGGTGTCTGTGGTTATCTGAGGTGAGAGGGCAAAGACCAGAAATTATTAGAGTAATGAATTTGGCCCACAGTGGTCATCTACCCAAAGCTAGAAAACAAGAATACCATAAATTATTTTGCATGTGTCAAGGACGACAATACTTTTCAGACCTCACACAAGTCCTTGGATGATTTCACGTGGAACACCTTTTTTTCTTTTTTCTACATTGTCGTCAGTGTTATAAATCCAGCGTTCCACTTGTGATTATGGATGTCTTCGTGACAGTGACAGGTTTTAGATTAATTTTGTAACAACAAAATATTTTTATAAATAAGTTTGCTGATGAATTTGTTCCACACAATAAAATGAAGAAATAAATTCTCCCTTCTGATGTCATTCTCTTTTATTATTAGTCCTAGTTAAGTACATAATTCTTACTATATTACTTTTATTTCATAAAATATTATCAGCACGACACTAATAATTTTCACTATCACTTTGGGGTATATTTTCATATCCTCTTTCGGAATATGAAAACCCCCAATTTTCAGTTAAATCCAAAATCAATAAAGATTATATATGTCTTTTGGATATTACTACAACACATACTATTTTAAGAGATAAGAGATATTTCTCTTATTTGGTGATGAAAGAAGCTAATGTTAATACAATATCTGGCAGTACAAGATTAATTGAAGGCTCTGAAAAAGCAAATTTATTACTATCCGGAGGAACAAATTTGATTGTTAATGAAGCATTATATTGTAGTAAATCTCAAAGAAATTTACTAAGTTTCAAAGATATTCGCCAAAATGGATATCACATTGAGACTACAAATAATGAAAAGATTGAATATCTTTATATTACAACAATAAAGTCGGGTAAGAAATATGTGCTTGAAAAGTTGCCTGATCTTTCCTCTGACTTGTACTACACAAAACATTGGCAGGGTTGAAACACATGCTATATTAAACCAGAAGTTTACTAATTCAAATGATTTTATTATTTGGCATAACCGGTTAGGCCATCCCGGTTCTAGCAAGATGCGCAAAATAATTGAGAATTCACATGGACATATATTGAAGAACCAGAAGACTCTTCAATTTAAGAAATTTTTTTGTGCTGCATGTTCTCAAGGTAAATTTATTACTAGGCCATCAGTAATTAAAGTTGGGATTGAATCCCCAGCATTTTTGGAACGTATACATGGTGATATACGTGGGTCCACTCACCCATCATGTGTATCATTTATTAGTATATGATTTTAATAGATACATCTACAAGATGGTCTCATGTGTGCTTATTATCAACTCGCAATATGATATTTGCGAGGTTGTTGGCTCAAATAATAAGATTAAGAGTACAATTTTCAGATTATGCAATTAAGACAATTCATCTTGATAATGCTGGTGAATTTATATCCCAAGTCTTTAATGATTATTGTATGTCAACTGGGATAACAGTTGAACATTATGTTGCTCATGTTCATACTCATAATGGTCTGGCAGAATCATTTATCAAACGCCTCCAATTAATTGTTCGACCCTTGCTTATGAGAACAAAAACTCCTATTTCGACATGGGGTCATGCTATTTTGCATGCAGCAGCACTTGTGCGCGTCAGGCCAACTCGTTATCATAAAGTCTCCCCATTACAATTGACTTATGGTTAAATATTTTCCATCTTAAAATATTTGGATGTGCGGTATATGTTCCAATTTCTCCACCACAACTCACAAAGATGGGTCCCCAAAGAAGGTTAGGGATATATGTTGGATATGAATCTCCTTCTATTAATAAATATTAGGAACCCATGACTAGAGATTTATTTACGGCAAGATTTGCTGATTGCTATTTTGACGAGTTAATTTTTCCAACATTAGGGAGAGAGAATAAGCAGCTAAAATGGAGATAGACTGGAATGCATTATCATTATCTTATTTAGATCCTCGTACAACTCAATATGAACAGGAGGTTCAAAAGATAATTCATTTGTAAAGTATGGCAAATCAACTTCCAGATGCATTTATCAACCTAACAAGGATTACTAAATCTCATATTCCAGCTACAAATGCTCCAATACGAGTTGATGCTCCAGTAGAACAATCTGTTAAAGCATATGAGTCTAACCCACACTTAAAAAGTGGTAGACCAATCGGCTCTAAAGATAAAAATCCTCGAAAAAGGAAAGGAAAAAATGATCAAGGATGATCATAATATGTAGGTAGTTGCTCAAGAAGAGCCCCTAGACATAACAATCGATAAAACATCAGAAGAGGTCAAGGTACCTGGAAATAATGAAAATGAAGAAATCTCAACAAATTATGTCTCAACTGGAAAAAGATGGAACCGAAATGATATAGTTGTTGACAACATGTTTGCTTATAATATTGCTACTGAAATAATGCAACAAGATGAGGATCTTGAATCGAAATTTGTCGATGAATGTAGACAGAGAAATGATTGGCCAAAATGGAAAGACGTTATCCAAGTAGAATTGATTTCACTTAAAAAAAATATGAAGTTTTTGAACCTATAGCTCAAACACCTGAAGGTATAAAGCCAGCGAGGTACAAAAAAAATTTTGTGCGAAGAAGAAATGAGAAAAATGAAGTTGTTAGATATAAACACGATTTGTAGCAAAAGGATTTTCGCAACGGACTGACATTGATTATACGGAGACATATTCTCCTGTGGTGGATGCAATCACATTCAAGTTTCTTATCAGTCTAGAAATTCATGAAAAACTTGATATGCGTCTTATGAATGTTGTCACAACCTATTTATATGGCTCACTGGACAACGAATTTCTTATGAAAATCCCTGAAGGATTCAAAGTACCTGAAACATACAAAGATTCTCATGAAAATTGTTCGATAAAGCTTCAGAAATCCTTATATGGATTGAAGCAATCAGGGCGCATGTGGTATAATTGCCTCAGCGAATACCTATTGAAAGAAGGGTACAAGAATAACCAAATTTGTCCTTATGTCTTTCTAACAAGATCTGAATTTGAATTTGTCATAATAGCTTGTATGTTGATAACTTGAATATTATTGGAACTCCTGAAGAGCTTCCAAAGGTCTTGAAGAAAAAAATTGAAATGAAAGATCTTGGAAAGACAAAATTTTGTATTGGTTTACAAATTGAGCATTTGAAAAATAGAATATTTGTCCATCAATCAACGTACACCGAAAATATTTTGAAGCGCTTTTATATGGATAAAGCACATTCATTGAGTACCCCGATGGTTGTGAGATCGCTTGATATAAATAAAGATCCATTCCGTCCTCATGAAAATAATGAAGAATTTCTAGGTATTGAAATACCATATCTTAGTGCAATTAGGGCATTAATGTACCTTGCTAATAATTCTAGACCAGATATAGCTTTTTCTGTAGGCTTGTTAGCATGATTTAGTTCTTCCCCAACACAAAGACACTGGAATGACATTAAGCATCTATTCAGATATCTGCGAGGGACCATTGATATGGGATTATTTTATTCAAATGAATCTAGGTCACAACTGATTGGTTATGCCGATGCAGGATATGTGTCTGACCCACATAAAGGTCGATCTCAAACAAGCTATTTATTTACATGTGGAGGTACTGTCATATCATGACGTTCAACAAAACAAACTATCTTTGCTACTTCTCCAAATCATGCAGAGATAATAGCTATTCATGAAGCGAGTCGAGAATGCGTTTGGTTGAGATCAATAACTCAACATATCCGGGAGCTATGTGGTCTTTCATGGGAAAGAATATCCCAATAACATATATGAATACAATACTGCATGTATAACTCAACTAAAAGGGGGATATATTAAAGGAGACAGAAAAGCATATTTCACCAAAATTCTTTTTCACGCATGGTCTTCAAAAGAATGGTGAATTAGATGTTCAACAAATTCGTTCAAGTGATAATTTGGCAGATTTGTTCACTAAGACATTGCCGACATCAACATTTGAGAAGTTAAGATACAAGATTAGAATGAGTTGTCTCCGAGATATCAAATAAGGTTTTTTTTTACCAGGGAGAGAAATACGCATTGTACTCTTTTTCCCTTAACCAAAGTTTTGTCTCATTTGAGTTTTCCTGGTAAGGTTTTTAATGAGGAAACTCTTAATGCATATTACAAGATATGTGTACTCTTTTTCCTTCACTAAGATTTTTTCCACTATGTTTTTTCTTAGTAAGATTTTAATGAGGCACATTATATATTAGCGAACATTCAAGAGGAGTGTTATAAATCCTGCAAGTGGATGGACCTATTCAACACTCTGAAATGAAGAAATAAATTATCTCATCCGATGTTATCATTCTCTTTTATTATTAGTCCTAATTAATTACATAATTCTTGCTATGTTACTTTTATTTCATAACAGTCAGTTGATTTTTAAACATTGATATGGAATGTTTAAAAATTTAGGCTGTTAAGTGAATTTTTGGCCATGAAAATTATCAGGAATAATTATTGCATTAATTACACTCTTTTAGTTTGTCATTTAGAGGAGGAAATCTTAGAGTCCGTTTGGACATAAGAAATTTTTTTAATTTTTTCTGAAAATTTTTCATTTTTCTTTTGAAATTAGTCTTCATAAAAATTTTAATTTTTACATGAAGATGAATTTTGAAAATTTTTTAAAAAAAAAAAAAAAAAAAAAAAACTTTTTTTTTTAAATTTCTTACTAAGATCACGCAGAAAACATTATAAATAACCCAAAATTATATTTCATATCCAAATATAACTCTAATTTTGCAAATACAAAATATTCACCTTTTTTAAAAAAAAATTTTACAATGCTTATGTCCAAACGCCCACTTAGTTCACCTTTCGTGTTCTAAGACGATGGTAAGTCATGACTCATGCATTGGTTCATCTATCTTACTCGTTCTTACACTTACTTAGCTAGCTGTCATCAGGAGATGGCTTCTGGCTCCATCCTTATTTTGAGCCTGCTAGCCACGTGTATCAAAAACCTTGAAAGGGAGTACTTAAATAGATATTTTATGTCTTTTGCTTTTCATTTCTTTCATCAGTATTTTTAATAATACTCTCTCTTTCGCAATTTATATGATAGTTTTGAATTTTTAGAGTTAAATAAATTATTTATTGTAATTTTTCATAGGTGTTTTAAATATTTCATATTTTAAATTATTGTGATTTATAATTACATAATTTCTAAATATATAATTTTATTTTTTTTTAAATAAATTTTTTATGTCCAAATTGTCAAAAAAGTTTCTCAAAATTCTAACTACACATAAATTAGGAAAAGAGCAGTATTCCTTCCGGTTCACAATAAGTGATCAATTTATTTTTTTTTATTTTGGTCTAAAATAAGTGTCTATTTATATAATCAAGAAAGAATTTAATTTGTTTTTATAAAATTACCCTTATGTATATATTCCTAAAAAAAATTCTTACTCCTCACATTAAATATTTAATTAAGGGTAGTTTAGTCATACGGGATATTTTTGTATAGAATTTATATTTTTTTAATAGATGTGCCAAAAAGAAATTGGTCACTTATTGTGGATCCGAGGGAGTATAACTTAAAGAAGTTAAGTGACCTGAAATCGATAGTTCATGCATAAAGAAAGAAGCTAAAAGAATATAAAAGTAAATTAATAATTTACTTAATACATAAGGTACACTTGTCCGTTTATAGATTTAAGTAGCACGAAAATTCTTTGCAAAAGCTTTTTTATTCCTTAAAAGTAAATTTAATATTGGATTACATTGTTATTTAGTGATTTTTTTAATATTTAAAATTTTAAGATTAAATAAAACATAATTCGTTAAAACTTTTCTTATTTGTATTAAGTTTAGGCCTTTAAAATCAAATAAAATTTAGTTTATTAAAATTTTCCATATTGTAATAGGTTTAGGCCTTTACAATCCATTAAACGATCTTTTATACTCTGGCAAACAAAGAAATAGAGAACGTGAAATTAAAAAAAAAAAAAAGAACAATTAATCCAAAGCTACCCATCCAATCACTTAAACTAAACATAGTCGGTGAATGTATAATATATATATAATTTATGTATTATATGCGTATAATCGTGTATAATCAATATATAATCTGTGTATGTAACTAAGAAATGTAAACAATGAATATGACTGGCTATTTATGTAAAGATCCCATTATGTGTTTAAACATGGAAACCCGAAGGATTTTAATTTATTGTTTTCTAATGTAATAACTGATTACGAAATAAAGAAACGAAGTTTCTTTAGTTAATTATAAAGTTTTAACAATTTATGAAATTTAAAGTGGACGATCTCTTATTTTTTTTAAATAAGGTTAAACTCGTTCTCTAATATTGGTAAAACAATATCTTCCCGTCGCAAATAACAATAGTAAAATATGTACAAGTTGAGGACTAAATTAAATATGTTCAGGTCTTTAAAATTAAATGTCACTTACGTTAAAATGATTTTGAGCATTCATTTTTATGATTAAAATTGGCGTTCTTTTTTAGTTCATCATATTTCTTAATTCATTACAATTGAAGATTGTCTGTTATTTTATAGAGTATTATCAGTGTTTATTTATTACTAAAATACCGATAATTATTGAATTTATCTTGACGTCAATTGTTATTCAAATTCATTCTTATTTATATTCTGTACATTTTTTAATAACTAGTCTTACGATACGCACGTTACACATGCATCATGTCGTAATAAATATATATTTTTGAAAACATTAATAATAGTTTATACAGAAAATAAACATGTTAAATACTGATATTTCTCATGTACTATACATAAAAAAAGTTTATAATAAAAATATAATACTTATAAAAAACTACAAGCATATCTTTTCTTGAAGTCGTTTATCCCTCTAAGTGTTACAAAGTTTACCTCAAATATTTTTGCTCCCTTTTAAGTACAGTAACGGACGAAAAGTTTGGTGTTGCACTCTTTGTTAGTATTAACCATTAAGGATACTAATTAAAGTAGGAGTTTCTTAATTCTTACTTCTTCTCTTCGCGTTTGTTGGGTACAAAACAAAATATTTTTCAATTTTCATATTTGGTTAACTTAAATAGTTTGAAAAATATTTTCCTTATAAATTCAATTTTCTTCAATTGGAGGAAAATATTTTCATTATCAAGAAAAGGGAAAATATTTTTCAAAACTTCTTCTCAACATTCCCCATCTTCACCAACCCACCCCACATACCCCAAACCCACCCACCCCCTCTCTCTAAAACGATTTTCTTTTTAAATTTTAATTTTTTTTCATTACCACCCACCCTACTACCCTACCCCTGCAAAATTTTTGTTTTTTATTACCTTGTAATTTCAAATTTCTTTTTATTGGTTTTACTGCACCAACCATTCCCCCACCCCCACTCCCCC
>MDKI01167040.1:0-21117 GCA_005239505.1 Nicotiana paniculata
ATTATTTAATTTACAGATTAAACATACAATTAATGTTGTTTAATTTACAGTTGACGACATGGAAGTGTCCGCCTATACATCTTGTACCTTACTCCAATGAGCTATTAGTGCTACAGGGCGATCATAGGTCCACCCACGTATGGGAGGGAGAGTTACTGTCCCTTACTCTCCGCGCCATGACAGTGGACGACCTGTGGGATTTTATGAGGGACAAAGATCTCCATCCCCGTGTAGTCCAGCGCCTGCAGGATATGGGATTCTATAGGATTTTTGAGATAGGGCGGCTGTAGCTCGATAGGGCTTTGATCACGACATTGCTTGAGCGCTGGCGACCCGAGACGCACATTTTCCACCTGCCCATTGGCGAGGCCACCATCACGCTGCAGGACGTGGAGGTTTTATATGGCCTGCCCGTTGACCTGCCCGTTGCACTGCCTCAGCATATGAGATATATGGCGCGTGGGCATTATTTGGACATGCTGCAGCAGTTCACGGGTTTCAGGCCACAGGACAAAACTGCTCGTCGGTGGCCAGTCGGATGAGTTTGACGGCTATTAGACAGCACTTGGAGATACTGCACCCCGACATCACTGGCGATACGGAAGAGCTACATATTCACCGGTATACGAGGTTGTTGTTGCTTCTTCTATTTGGGGGAGTCTTGTTCCCAAACACTTCGAGGAACCTAGTCAGCCTGGGATTTCTTCATCATCTTCAGCTGCTAGATGATTTACCCCTGTACATTTGGGGTGTTGTTGTTCTCGTCTACATGTACATGCAGATGTGTCTGGCGAGCATGGGCACCCAGAGTGACATTTGTGGTTTTCTGCCGCTTCTACAAGTGACGACATATTCGAATAATCTGTTCATTAGTTACAATTCTACCTAGTTAGAATTTATCTTAAACATTACGTCAACTTTGTTTATTATGTTTGGTCCTGGGAGCGGTTCTTGCAGTTTCATGCACCTTTACCACCATTACCTCCGAATGTACCACCTCTGTTTCTCCCTCTAGCTAGGAGGTGGGTTCTCCGCCGTAGAATTTCACGAGAGTATGATGCTCATCATAATCTCCCCCTCTGCAGGGATGTGTTGGACCTGCTGGAGGGCGCACAGGTAAATATGTACCTAAACTTACTTGGTATAGATTAACTTAGTGTTGCGCATACTCATGTTTTATGTTCTTATTTGATAGTTCATCTAGACGCCATACAGTGACGACTTGATAGGTGGCCTGCCAGATTATTGCTTGGTCGTCTGACTTATTTAGAGCACTTCCGTCCCGCTGATATGCCTCGATATTGTGGAGCATCATGCTACGAAGCGGGTACTTCGCCAGTTTGGTTGTTTGCAGTATGTACCGAGGGGGCCTACATATTATCAGAGGGATGATCGTTCCAGGGCAGGCGACACATTTATAGCATGGGTAGCGACGCAGGTCCATACTTGGGACCAGCGAGCGCAGAATGAGCCTGTTATTTATAGGCAAGGCAACACACATAACGTAATATATAACCGCGATATGCTTTGCGTGTTAAAGATTTCGATGGGTACGAAACAGTTTTTTGTCAGTTGGGCAGCTTTTTCAGTTCGACAAGACAACACACATAATGTAGTATTTAATCGCGCTATATATACACATAACGTAGTATTTAACCGCGCTATATATACACACCGTAGTATTTTAACCGCGCTATATATAGACACAATGTAGTATATAACCGCCCTATGCTTTGCGTTGTAAATATTTTGACGGGTACGAAACAAATTTTTGTCAGTTGGGCAGCTTTTTCAGTTCGACAAGACAACCCATAAACAAATTTTTACTATAATATTTTTTAAAATATCATTTAGAAACTGAAATGGAAGAGTTCAACTCATAATTAACAAACATAATTTTATTTTATAAATCTTGCAACATAAACAAAATAACTAATTATTACAATATAAACTCATTGATAGTTGGTCACACTAGAAGAACACCCACCACGAGCTTGATTACTATTGCCACCTAAACCAGCCGAAGGACATTTTCGACGGTCGTGTCCTGTTTGTGAGCATATACCACATTTGCGCGCATAAATGGTATCACTAACATTCATTTGGTTCCGTATACGCGTTCTCTTCTGCACCTGTATTCTACGCAAATAGGACTTGTTACACACCATTTTAAATGGTTTCGGCGGCCAATAATGCTCAGCACCCACTGGCTGCATCTGCCCACTATAGGTGTTTAGGTACTTGGCAACACTATATTGTTGATCAACGTAGTTGGTTATACCTAAACCAACACGTTGAAAGCACTTGATGGAATGTGAGAAAGGCATGTGGTAGATGAACCATTTCCCACAAGAGAATAACCTTGTAGATTCATTTACAATATGTACATTATTCCCCCGATTTTGATGGATAACAGTGCGAACTTCAAAAATATTTCTTTCGTTATCATACTGCAAAATAAAGGCCAATGTGCCCGACGCCTGTATTTCTCAAATCTTTTCATCAGCACTGGCATAAATTCAACACCATTTTCCATCAACGATGTTGCAGCTGCAGACCTTTCAACTAACCTCTCCGCCATCTGCTTGAACGACATCTGCACCATGGTAGTGACCGGCAATATTCTTGCCGACTTCAATGATCCGTTGAAAGACTCCGACACATTTGTAGTCAGAATGCTCCATCGTCTGCCACCATCCGCATGCAAAGTCCACTTTTTAGGGTGATGTCGCATTAACCAACGATAGGCTGCCTCATCTTCTTGCCTGATAGATTCCATGTGCCTCCGGAATTATGTTGTTGGTGGTCTGTTGCTGCCATCCACATCAAATCATGCAGATCCTTGTTGGGATATGCCTTCTGGAAATTGGCCTTAAAGTGCCTCACACAGTAATGGTGGTAGGCATAAGATTCTTTCCATGTAGGCAAGTTCTCCACAGAACTTAAGATACCACTGTGCCGATCAGATATTAGACAAATATCGGAACGTTGTTTGACAACGTGCTCTTTCAAATGATTCAAAAACAACGTCCATGTCTCTTGTCTTTCATGGGCACAAACAGCAAAAGCTAGAGGAAATATATGTCCATTAGAATCTACTGCAACGGCTATCAACAACTTGATATCGTACTTTCCATAGACATGAGTGTCGTCTATGGATATTACGGGCCGGCAATGCAAAAAACCATCAATTGCTGGTTTAAATGCCCAGAACACGTAATTGAATATATATTCTGGTTTTCCCGGACTCCGCTCACGCTTCCATTCAATAACCGTCCCGGGGTTAAAGTGCTGCAATGTGGCCATGTACTTGGGTAAAGCTGCAAATGACTTATCGCAGTTACCATAGACAATTTCAAACGCTCGTTTGCGACCGAGATATGCCTTTCTTTTGGTAATGCTATGGCCATATTCCTTATAGACTGATGTAATGCACTGTTTGATTTTATACCTTATAGATGCTTCAAGGTATGGACTAAGGACAAGAGAAATCAAGTCAATATCCAAGTTGAAGTGATTTCCTTTGAATGTGTCCATTTCACATGTGTGGGTGGGAAGGTATTTACCCACTTTTCACAGACTTGTCTTCTTCTTGCTCGCACGCAACATCCAATGACATGGCCAAAACCACATGCGACAAACAACCTTGTATACATCCTGACTTGACTCTCATACCTGCATCTCACGACACTCTTTTACGTTGTTCATTTTACAAGCCCTGCTTACGCGCACTTTATCAGGAAAAATCATGCCCTTTGCTAGCACCGTTGGTCTAAACTCATCCCACATTGATGTACGAATTTCATCAAAATCCCTTGTGAGAGCTTCCACATCCGACATGCTTGGCAAGTTATCAACATAAGGAATCTCCCTTGAATGAAATGGCACTCGGGACTCGTACACTCTTCGTCTGAGGGGGTGGAACATACTCCCTCGTCAAATCGGGTCCTTCATTCTCATCCTCATCATCACCATCCTCACGAGGGAAGGGTGTCTCGTCTCCGGATTCCTCGACATTGTTGTCGTAATCACTGTTCTCTTCCTCACTTTGTGCATCTGCTAGATCCCGATTTAATACTTCGTCTTCGGGTAATTGAGTGAGGACAAGTGGTTCAACTTGCTCGTTTTCACTGCACAACCAACAAAAAAATAAGCTACTGAAATTAATAACTACTTTCCATACAGTTGTATCACTTCACTTACAAGTCGTAATGTGATGAAATTCCATGATGGACGTTTTCATGTAGGTGATGACTCTCGGATGGACCACCATGATCCAACACACTAAAACTAGGCATATTCCAACTATGCGTGGGTTCAAAACTTGTAAAATTCATATCCGGCTGATACCCCCTGTGGAATATATGAGCGTTAATATAAATTCGGTACAACAAAAATATACATCGTAACACAAAGGAAAATTGAACTTTACCACTCGACTTGTGAATTATGTAAAGCAAGAGAGAAATTATTTCCTCGCTGCTCATTCGCCAGCGGTGATAAGTTTAAATCAAGACAAACTCTTCCATACGGAACCTGTCCGGTAAAAACTGCTCTAGAATAACTGCCCGTTGACTGGGGGTTATCCCTGATATGCGCAACCTTATTGTTGGGAACGTCTTCGACCTTGACGTACATATCCAACATTTTGATTACAAGAAATTCCCGGTATTCATCTGAAGTCCTCAGAAAATCCCTCAAAGTTTCATCATCGTCGATGTTAAACTCCGAGTAAAAAGCAACCCCTTGCGGAGTGACAAAATACGGATATTTTTCGGTTACTTTAAGTTTCACTGAACGTTTTCTCACACTCATTTTTTTGCATAACAACGATACCAATGTATCATACTCCATTGTAAGTGGCAGTTTAACATGACATTGTGGAGATAAACTGTACCTAATATAATTATTCTCCACCACAACCTCACTCCCCCCCCCTATATAATGAAACTCTTATTCTTCGCTCTTCAGACATTATGATAAAATGCTTGAGAATTTAACAAGAAGCAAAGTTTGAACGGGAGTTAGAATATTTTTTGAATGGATTTTCATAAAATCCTAACCCCTTTATATAAGAAAATGACTTGAAATTTTTATGTATAGCACGATTATTTCATGCGCTATACAGGTATTGCACAGTTATTTCATGCGCTATACCTCTCCGTCAAGTGGTGTCAGCATAGCGCGGTTATTTCATGCGCTATACATGTATAACGCTGTAATAAATCGCGTTATACTTTAATGATTATAACACCTTTAATGTATAGTGCGGTTCATTACTGCGTTATACATAGTTTGATCCATCTTTTTTCTTTACACCTATTAACGTCACACTTGTTCAAAAACCTAATAATTGGGTTCCGGACTCCGAGGGAGCCCCCAGTAGAAGAAGAGTTTTTGGTAAGAATCCAAATTTTGTACAGTAAAAGCTGCTCCCTCCGTACAGTTTCTTCGATGATATTTTATTTTTAGCTTATTCAAAAAAAATAGTATAAAAATTTAAAAATTATATATATATATATAAATTATTGTACCAAATGAAGTGTTCCAAAATATGGATGCTCTAAATAATCAAAAGAAAGAAAAAAAAGAATGCAAGACTGATATTTGTTTAGTCTACCTTATCGATTGATCTTAAACATCATTGACGAGTCAAAGGTTAACTAGATCTAATAGAGTACTATAGATATATAATAATGTAGTACGTACGGCTCGTTTAAGCAAGAGCTTTTTTCAATGTGAAAGGGTTGAATCTTTGTTTAAAGAAAATGTGCAGCTTTTCCCTTTTCCAGAATTAGATTATACAAGCTTTCTGAATTTCCACGAGGCGAGACACAATGTGGGCTTCATTTGATCTAATTAATTTAGAAGGTAGTACATGTATTTTGGTTATTTTTGTTTACCCTCAAAATCAAATAACAATTGAATTTATAAGTGATTAAAAATAAGCGAATTAACTTGACACAAAGTGATAAATAAAGTTACAATTGAAATAAACAATAATAAAGTAAATTCAAACCATGCGAATTGAATAATTTAAGTCTTGGTAGGTCAGCCACCCTCAAATTGGATGCACTTCGATCGGTATCAAGATACAGAAGAATAAGAGTTTAAAGAGAGAAATAATAATGTATTGCTTTGGAATTTGTGTTACAATGTGTCTTACGAATTATCATACCCCTTTATATAGTAGAGGAGTCCTACTTTAGGTATAATTCTATAAAAGGTAAATAATTCTCTTGATTTACTGATTGACGGCTTCATATCGATGTGTGCCGTGATTCCCACCACAATATCCGGTCGGTCACAGATATTTCGAACTTCTGTTGGTTACGTTGACAATGCTTCTTCGAGGTCGTTTGAGCCAGCTCCGATTTCGGAATCGCGGCCTCGGTGTCCTCGAAGACAGGAGTTCGGTCTCCGGGTGCTAGCCCGGTGGGACTTGGGGTCGATTTTCAGTTTCTATTGCCATGTCTCGAGCCCGACCTACTATGTCGGATGCTAAGACGTATTACGAGCTCGATTTTACTCGTATACATATAGTCCCCTCGTTTTTCGGAGAGTAGATGATGAGAAACGATATGAGCTTCTGACTCTTACTTCAATACATCATGACAGAAACAAAATAACTGAAATGTCTCGTCAGTGGAGTCTTAATGGCATTAAATGCATGCCAGCCGCTGGGTCGGCCTTTCCTGGATGTGAACAACCACTGAAATACTATCAATACCCTTCCTTTATTCATCTAAACTTTACATCCAAGCCATCTACCCTCGTACCGTAGAAATCTTAATACTTTCTGGCACTTATATCCGGGTAATTTGAAGTCTTTTGTAAGAACTTCTTGTTCGTATTCATCCCAAGCCATCAAGTGCACTCCTTTAACTTCCTCTCTTTCCTTATTTTCTTATTTATTTTTTCAAAAAAATGGTAAAGACTTCAAAATTCGATCCCCAAAAAGAAAACCCTTCTACTTTGTGGCCGACTACTGAGGCCGAAGGAACTGTTTCGCGTACTGCCATCGATTAACCAGTACCGGAACCCCCTTGAAAATTTTCGTCTTTGGAGGATGCTTGGTAACCGCGGATTTAAAGGTTGAAAAACCTTCCCCCGTACAAGGCCGGTGCGAGATACATATGCTCGATCACCGAAGAAGTCCTCTTTATGGTCAAAAAGGATTGCAATTGGGTTGACAAGCACGTGGTAGTTCCCGGACCCGATGAAGACATCACCACCCACGACGAGGGATACTAAAGTGTTTACACTTATCCCTTTACACCGGGCCGATTGGATCCGGTCATCACCAACTTCTGCAAAAGATACAATGTATGCCTCGGTCAAATTAACCCTTCATTCTGGAGGATCGTGATCCTTCTTCGGTTCTTCGTGATCAAGATCGATGGATGCTCGTTCACCGTCGACCACCTCATCCGCCTATACAGTCCCCGAAGCTTCCGGGGGAGGGGGGAGGGGGACTGATCAAGCTCACGCGTCGGGGTAGTAAAGCCCCGTTCTCGCGTATTGATGAAGATCGGGATTGAGGCTGGCTAGGCAATTTTGTCCGAGTGAGGAATTCAGACTTGATCCCACCTGAGCGCATGTCGTTCCCTGAGAAGCGGAATATATCACGTAAGTAAAATTTTGTTTTCAAAATTTTATTTTACGCTTTCTTCCTTCCTTTTTATCGGTGCTTTGTGGTGGTGCAGTTGTCGCTCGGTACCGAATGTAGTCCCTCAACTCAAGGAACGGGTCGAGGGCACCATATTACAAAGGACATATACTGAGTGCTCATGGTGCGAACTTTCAAACCGTCGGTGGGAGGCCCGTTCTCATGGTAAGATTCCTTTCCCGAGTAAGTAATATTTGGGTTCTTCTCGTGTATTAAGTTCTCACTTGTTTCATTTCCTTTTGCAGGTTTATCCAAGGATGTCAAACTAAGGCCTCCATCCGGTGGAGAGAACTTCCCCGCCGAGTCCCTTGCCTCGAGGCAGGGTGATGAGAAGAAAAGGAAAATGGCTCTAAATTCTCCGAGCTCGAAAAAAGAAGAAACCAAGGAGAAGGTTGGTCGAATCCAAAGAAATCACAAGCGCTCGAGCACCATCTTCGGGTTCACTCTATCGGTTGAGGGACAAATCCGAAAAAGAATAAGAAGCCTTCGATCTGATCGCTCGTGTGTCGTCGCAACTCGGAGGGAAGGGACCTTCGAACCGGAGAGAGGCGAGGCCGATCTGCCTCAAGTTAGGGAAGCCGATGAAGAGGCCGTGGCCGAAGCTACGCGGGATGTGAGAAATTCCCCGAAGGAAGAACATGGTGTGATAGACATCACTGAGTCACCTTCATTCACCGAGTCCATGTATAACGAGTCTCAGACGGTGAAAGAACGTCCTAACGTGGGGGCCCACGGAGCGGACAACTCCTTTCATGGATTTTTTGATGGCATGGATTCTACTACCATGGAGGACGTCACCAGATTGGGTAACTTAGAGGTGCCGAAGAAAAGTCCATCTTTGGGAATAAGCGGGCCTTCCTCAAGCCCGAAACTGATCAACTGGTTCCCAGCTCCGAGTGTGGATCCTGACTGGAAATGATCGATCATCATCTCCATTCCGGAGGATGCTCAGGTCTTCTCTGCCCCCATAGGGGTGGCCATCTACCTTCGATGTTTGGTGACCGAGGAAGACCAATCCAAGATGAACGAGGTATACGTGCCCTACCAATTCAATGAAGCACAACATGCACTAAACCGGGTAACTTCAGATATCGCTTGATGACTTTCATTTGTAGTTAGACTAATTTATAGATAATCCAATCATTTTTCTTTGTGTATGTAGGCCTCGGTGCTTCGTCATGAAACTTTTCTTCGATATCGGGACGAGATGAACCAACTTGAAGCTGAGGTCCTAGGGCTCACTGAGAAGAGAGATACTTACAAACTTCTCAGCGAGCAGCGTGAAGGGGAGGCTAAGAGCCTCCAAGCTGAGCTGGAGGTGTCTTGGAAGGAGCATGCCGACCTGGTTGAGCAGGTAAAAACATTTGAGGTTAGTGACAATGAGCTAGACTCGGTGACTAATGGTCAGAATTTGCAGGTCCAATAGAAGATCGATCGAATCGACCAGCTTCGAGCTGAGATGGATGCAGTCAAGGTCGAGGACGAAGAATGGAGAGGCAGGATGGATCGCCTGGCCTCAATAAAGGAGACTGCTTGGCACAATTGACTTTGAATGAGGTCTAGCTTCGAGCGGCAAAAGAAAAGGACGAGATGCGAGCCCAAAAGTTTGAGGAGCTCCAGTCTCTATTAAGCTCGGTCGTCTCTTATCGAGAAGCTCTTGCCAAGGAGCTCGAAATGGCCAAGTCGGTGGTTGTAGTGGTTAAAGCCGATGCCGACGAGATGGTATCCCAATATAAGGCTGATAGCGAGGCCTCCCAGGATCGAATGAAGGATATCATCGAGCACGCAAAGCGGCAACCCTGAAGGGAGGCCCACGAGGAAATTCATGCTTGTGGTTTCGACTTGTCGGTCGAAATTGAGAGTGATAAGGGACTCGAAGCCGAGGCCAAGAAGTTGGATTATCCCGAGGATGAATAAGGCTCTGAGAGTTTAGCGGGTCCGAGGGTGGAGGATACTCCGAAGACCCTAGCGACGAGGCGGGCTCCAGTGAAGACCAGGCCGTTTAGGTGCCTTATGAATTTTCCTTTATTTTTTGTGTTTTTGTATTTTTGTACTTTTTGTCAAGGCCGTTTGGACTTTGTAAAAACTATTTGTATATATAATACAAGGCATCTTTTTCCCTTCGACAATTTCTGATTTTTGTTTTCCTTTGCTTTATTCTTTATGTTTGCAAAGATCGAAATGCCTTAGCATGAAATAGTTAGGTCATGTTTGGAGGCTCGTACAGGCCTTGACTTCGACATTATTTTGTTTAAGTCATCGTGGGGGTTCGGTACGACTAGAAACTTTTTCTCAAAGTTTTTATAATTTTTTAAATTATAGTTTGTCGAGGGTAGCCTTTAGAACCGGCTTAGAAATTTTTCAAGGCCTTGTTTTTTGTTACAAATCTCGGATGTCTCCGAGCCGTTTTAATATGGATGTAGACTTTTTAGTTCGGGTGTTGCCCAGTGTGTTTGTCACCTTGAGTTATCCGGGCTTGCATAAGATAACAGTCCCCGAATGGGGATGACCGTAGCCTTCAAGGTTCGGGCACTACTAGGTCTTGTGCCCCCGAGCTCTAATAGCCCGGGCCATCTGAGTTTGTCTTTGGAAGGTATTCCCCGAGTGGGAGTGATCATTTGAACCCGAATAAAGCTGACCCTTGGGCTCAATACCTTTAGGGGATCGGATAACAGTCCCCGAATGGGGATGGCCGTAACCTTTAAGGTTCGGGCGCTGCCTAATAGGTCTTGTTCCCCCGGGATCTGGTAGCTCGGGCCATCCGAGTTTGTCTTTGGATGGTAGCCCTCGAGTGGGAGTGATTGTTTGAACCCGGATAAAGGTGTCCCTTGGACTGGATACCTTTAGGGGATCAGATGTAGGAAATTCTTTAAGAGAAAAGAAAAAATTTTAAGGGACAAAATATTTATCTGCAAGGTAGAAACATCTTTTTATTCTTGTTCTTAATAGTTACATATGCGTACAAGCTTTGTGCAGACTATGTGGGCACAGTTCATTTGACCGTTTGGCCCTTACAGTAAGTCCTATCGATCGAACCGAGACCATTCAATAACATACAAGCTTTGTTAGTCCATTCTTCTTGTCTGTTCCCACCAGGGTAATAGGGCGTTGATAGGATCGTTTTGATCTTATGGTCTTCGAGAAACTTGCTTACTTTGTTGCCGATGAATTATTTCCCCTTGTCACGTACGATTTCGGCCGGCATTCCAAACCGACATATTATGTGGTCCCAAATGAAAGCGATGACTTCTTTCTCCCTGATCTTCTCATATGCATGGGCTTCCACCCACTTAAAAAAATAGTCAGTCATAAAAAATATAAATTGAGCCTTACCAAGTGCCCCTGGAAGGGGGCCAACGATGTCCATTCCCCACTTCATGAACGGCCATGGTTAAAAACGGAATACAGCAGCTCCCCGGGCTGATTAATCATTAGAGAATGTCTTTGACATTCATCACATTTTCGTACGAACTCCTTCGTGTCCTTTTCCATATCGGTCCAGTAGTAGCCGACTCTAATTACCTTTCGAACCAATGATTCGGCGCCCGAATGATTTTCGCAGGTACCTTCGTGAATTTCCCTCAGAACATACTCGGTATCTCTTGGTCCTATACGTATCACGAGTGGACCATCGAATGTTCTTCTAAACAGGATTCCGTCTTCGGACAAGCTAAATCGGGCTACCTTCGTACGCAAGGCCCTCAATTCTTTTGGATCTGAGGGTAGTTTTCCGATCTTCAAATATTCTATATATTTGTTTCTCCAGTCCCAAGTCAAGATCGTTGAGTTTATCTCGGCGTGGCCTTCTTACACTACCGATCTCATGAGTTGTACGACCGCCCCCGAGTAGAACTCATCGTCCTCGATCGTCGACTCCAGGTTAGCAAAGGCATCAGCCCCACTATTTTGATCCCGAGGTACGTGTTGTAGAGTCCACTCCCTGAATCGATGTAATGTTACCTGCAACATATCCAGGTACCTTTGCTTTCGTTCCTCTCTGTCCTCGAACGTCCCATTAACTTAGTTCACCACAAGGAGGGAGTCGCACTTAGATTTTACTACCTCCGCCCCCAAGATTTTGGTAAGTTTGAGACCTGCAACCATGGCCTCATACTCGGCCTCGTTCTTAGTCAATTTTATAGTCTTAATAGATTGTCTAACTACATTCCTGTCGGTGGATTCAATACAATGCCAAGTCCGGACCATTTTGTGTTCGAGGCGTTGTCCGTAAAGAGGGTCCAGATCCCCTAAAATGTACCTGAGTTCAACAATACCTCTCTTTCGACCTCATGTATTAGGGCCGGCATAAAGTCGGCCACAAAGTCTGCGAAAATTTGAGATTTAATGGCAGTCTTGGGCCAATATTCAATATCCTATCCACTGCCTTCCACGTCCCATTTGGGAAACCGTCCCCAGAGCTCGGGCTTATGCATAACTTCCTCAACGGGTAAGTAGTAACAACACATATAGGGTGACAGTCGAAGTATGATTTTAACTTTCTAGAGGCGCTTAGCAAAGCGAGCGCCAATTTTTATAGGTGAAGGTATCTAGTTTTGGCCTCGCCTATAGTCCTGCTAACATAGTAAATTAGAAATTGCGTAGTTTGCTCTTCTTGGACCAAGACTCCACTTACCGCTATCTCTGATACATCCAAGTACATGTATAGTTGTTCGTCTGTCTTCGGTGTGTGAAGTAGCGGTGGGGTGGATAGATACCGCTTAAGTTCCTCCAAGGACCGTTGTCACTCCGGGTCTATGAGAAGTTATTCTTCTTCTTCTTCAATAGTGAGAAGAATCGGTGGCTATTATAGAAGGACCTCGAACATCCGGTTTACTGGGCGTTGGTAAGTGGCACCGACATTTTTTTAATCCAAATGGCATCACGTTATAGCAGTATGTGTCGTACTTAGTGATGAAGGATTGAGAGTGTTTTGGGGAGGCGGCTTAAGGAAAATGGTCGAGTTTTGGGTGGGTTTGGTTAATTAGAGAGGGAGAGTGAATGAGGGTCGTTGATCTTGAGAGATCAACGGCCAAGTTTTAAAAATGAATAGGGCGGGTCATAAAAATGGGGGTACCGACCGGGTCTATTAAAGGGTCATTTTGTTTGGGATAGGAGCTAATTGGGCTAAGGAATTGGGACAATTTTGGTCCGAAAATAACTTAAAACTGGGCCATAGTTTAAATACACAAAATTTATCAAAAAATAATTTGTAAAAATAATTAATAAACAATAAAAATATTATCTATGCAATAAAATGATTGAAAACAATGACTTAGCATTATAAAAATAGAAAACGCTATTTTTTTCAAAAAATAATATAATAAAAACGCAATTATGCATGAGCATAGGCTATTATTGTAAAAATTACATAAATAACTAAAATATCGACATAATTATATGAAATGATGTAAAATATTTTAAAACATGTATGTGGATGTAAAAATAACTAATTTGAATGATTAAGTCATCGCAAATAATTTAAGGGAATAATTAGTAAATATTCAAGTAATTTAAATGCAAGAAAATTAATTTTAAAGCTTTAAAAATTATGAAAAAGGCTTGTATAAATCTTGTAAATTAAATAATGATGCAAAATGACATTTTAAAAAATATATATACTATTTAAAAAAAATGTGAGGGCAAAATTGGGTATCAACAGTAGTGTGTGTTATGAAAATTTGTATCAAACAACCACTATTATCCTTAGCCGCATGGTGGGTGCCAAAATTTTTACCCTCAAAATCGAATTTGTAAGTGGTTTTAGTGACACGTGGATTAACTTGACACAAAGTGATAAATTAAATTGCAATTGAAATAAGCAATGATAAAGTAAATTCAAATCACACGAATTGGATAATTTCAGTTTTGCAAGGTTAGCCACTCTCGAACTGGATGCACTTCGATCAGTATCAAGATACATAACTAAGAGCTTAAAGAGAGAAATAATAATATGCTCCTTTGAAATGCGTGTTACAATGTGTTTTATGAATTCTCACACCCCCTCATGTAGTAAAGGAGTCCTACTTTAGGTACAATTCTATAAAAGGTAAATAATTCTCTTGATCAATTGATTGGCAGTCCCATATCGATACGTGCCGTGATTCCCGCTGCAATATCCAGTCGGTCACAGATATTTTGGACTTCTGTTGGTTACGCTGACAATGCTTCTTCGAGGTCGTTTGAGCTCCGATTCCGGAATCGTGGCCTCGGTGTTCTCGAAGGCAGGAGTTCGGTCCCGGGGTGCTAGCCCGATGGGGCTTGAGGTCGATCTTTAGTTTCTATTGCAATATCTCGAGCCCGGCCTACCATGTCGGATGTTAAGATGTATTACAAGCTCGATTTTACCCGTGTACAATTTTCAATGAATTTAGTTGCATTTACTACCATTTTAACTTATCCAAAATCCTAAATTATATCAGTATAATAAAAATTAAATTTTTTTATTGAAATTGAACTCTACCCTTGATCGCCGGCGCTAAACCTAGCCTACAAATATATTATTGCGGGGGAGGGGAACAAAAAGAGAAGGGAAAAGAAAATGCAATCTCTATGCCCAAAGTTGTTTCTTGCCTAGTGCTTTTACCGTCAATTCTTTTAAATATTTCATATAATATATTTACATAATTTTTAATGGATGTAAAGTGTTAAGTGTGAATATTTGACCTCTAGTAATTTCTTAATCTATAAATGTTTATTTTCAAATGATGTGATTTTATATACATTCGGATTCGGTAGCTGGCCTATTTAATTTTAAAAGATAATTCGTCTGTGTTAGGTAAACTACCAATACATATTTCTTCACTCGTCGACTTTGTTTACTCATAACAGGGTAGCAAACCAGCTAAGCAAAAGACAAAAAGATTTAGCCAAAGTTAACGTGCCAATTATCCATAAACCATAATGTAAACATTCTTCTCTTTCATTTTCCATTTGAAAGAAGCAGTAACAGTACAACAACGAATTAGGTATGAGCCATTACAGTTGTAACTATGATCCTACTTAATGTTAGATAATGCAAATGATAGGTAAAAAAATGAAAGACTTTTGTTTTTCTTTTTTTGGGTCAAGGATCTTGTGCCAGAGGCGGATCTAAGATTTGAAGGTTTCGGGTGCCATACTAATTTAAAAGCAGACGTATTACTATTTATACGGTCGAAATAGGTAAATATTTGATCAATTTGATCCATTTTAGGCTTCCGTTCGGGTTATTCTTAGTTTCGGTTTATATAAACAAATCCTTTGAAAATAATAATAATAATAATAATAATGATAATTTTACACAAAGCATAAAACTTTTAAAACACTACTAATATTATTTGCAGCAAGCTAAGAAAAGCAAAAGCACAGCAAAATACACATTGCAGGCTGAGTTCGAACTCCTGCCATTTGGGAGGTATTCATTGCCCCTTGCTAGTGGCACCTTGCGCCATTTTAACATTCCGGGTGCGACCTTTAATATTTATACATAATTTACTATGTATATAGAGATATAACTACAATCTCGACCGAAGATTACGGGTGGCGTACCACCCCCTCCCTAGAATATAGATCCGCCCCTGGGCGGAGCTATACTTTTCTTAAGGGTTCAGCATAATCCAATTTCAATTAAAATGTTGACTCTGAGTTAAAAATAAATTTACTTAAAATTTATAAATTATAAGTTGCCTTTAAACCCATAAACTCAAAGTTTTAATTCCACCCTTAATCTCATGGTGCTACAGTTCTTCGTACTATTAATACTCTTTCTTTCTTTCCTTTTTTTAACAACTACAATAAGTTTGTAACCTTTATTGTCAGCATAAAGATGGAGTTGAGACTGTCTGAAAACCAACTTTGCACATAGCATGTCATGATGGTGTTGTTGGGTCTTTTCAAATGTAAATTTTGACAAAAAACCTTGGTTTCATTTTCACCCTTTTGTCTATCTAGCTAGCAATTCAATATTTTGCACCCAACTTTTAATGGTGTAAGGGTTTATTGAACAAAATCAATAAGAAAAGCACATGAAAAATGATGGTGTCGAAAGAGTTGCATGATTATCCAGAGTTCATTACTCAGATGGTCACTTAACTATCCCAAATTATCTTCTAAAGTTATTTTACTTTTATTTGTAACAACAAAGTCACTGAACTATGCTTATTTCACTCAGAAGGTCATTCAACTAGATTTTCTAAATTTTGGATTGCCAAATACCTATTTTACCCTCTAAATTATAAATATTTATCTTCTTATATATTTTTTTAACTTTTTAATATTATAATTTTTTATTTTTAATTTATATTATGGACTTATCTAAAGAATCAATAAATATTATTTATAAATTAAAAAAATAAAAAATATTTAAGCATCTATAGTGCTGGAATAACAAAATAAATAGCATAGTAAAAAAATTAATTAGAATAATTTGTTCGTAATAATAATTTTAATTTTAATATTAACAACAAAAATTCAAAAATTTATTTACACAATTCAGAATAAAAGAAAATAAAGGTTGTAAATATATATTCCATGCATGTAAAAAATAATTATTTAAATAAAAGTATTTTATAATATACATTATATATTCTTGAAAATTATGCTCAATTATATTATATATATTTCATGCACGACTTAACATAGCATATTTTACCCTATACAGACAGTCCCCCTACTTTTCCTGACATAACTGTGTCGTCGGAAAGTTGGTAGAAACATAATTATATAATTAAGCATAATTTTCAAGAATATATAATGTAAATTATAAAAATACCCTTATTTAAATAATTATTTTTAAATTACGTTCAAGGAATATATATTTGCAGTCTTTATTTTCTTTCATTCTGAATTATGTAAATAAATTTTTGAATTTTTGTTGTTAATACTAATATTATTATTACTAATAAATTATTCTAATTATTTTTTTTACTATGCTCATTATTTTGTTATTCCAGCGTTATACATACTTAAATACTTTTTATTTTTTTAATTTATAAATAATATTGATTTATTCTATAGGTAAGTCCATAATATAAATTTAAAAAGAAAAATCATAGTATTAAAAATTTTTAAAAAATAAAAAGAAGATAAATGTTATAATTTAGAGGGTAAAATAGGTATTTGGCAATCCCAAATTTGAAAATTTTAGTTGAGTGACCTTCTGAGTGCAATAGGCATAGTTCATTGACTTTGTTGTTACAAACGAAAGTAAAGTGTCTTTAGGAGATAATTTAGAATAGTTGAGTGACCATTTGAGTAATCGACTCTGATTATCCACCACATAAACCATAACTGATTTTCTATAATCGCTTGAGCTGTTTGGGCCATACTTGGAACAGATGGACTTTATAATAAGTCTATTTTCAATGAAGATAGGATTTGAATAAGTTAATGTAAAAATTGCACGGGCGTCCTATTTGGTCGCCCCCATTTAACCTATACCTATTTTTTTTAAAGTTTTAATTTGTACCTACTTTTTAAACAACTCCAGCCCCCTTTATCCTCCTCCTTCTCCTCCTCAACTTAACAAGAGGAGCTATTTGCAGAAATTGATCAAAAAATAGACGATCAAGCATTCAGTGATGGTGAAGCAGTTTCTTGTACCACATATGAAAATGAAATAGTGAATATTGTCATAGCAGATCCAATTTTGCAAGCAGACTCTATGCCAAGAGAATATACATACTCGTGGAGAAGACGAATACAGAAAGTCTTACTCCTGCTGAAGATGGACGAATACAACAGGACGAACGCCAGTTACAAACAAAAACTTCAGCTCTAGAGCTGAAGTTCGACAGTTATAAAATAAAAACTTCAGCTCTAACCAGTTACAAAACAAAAACTTCAGTTCACCAGTTACAAAAACAGAACTTCAGCTCTAGAGCTGAAGTTCGCCAGTTACAAAACAAAAACTTCAGCAATTATAAATAAAAACTTCAGCAAATAGAGAACAAACTTCAGCTACTATGCTTAAGTTCAGCTTTACAAACAAAAATTTCAGTACACTTGCTACTTCAGTCCCGTCTACTAGAATGCTGAAGTTTTGCGTGATTGCCTTTGCTACTTCAGCCCCGTATGCTGAAGTTACGCGAAAAAGTGGGTACGTTTGCAATTTTTTTTGGAAAGCGGGCACAAGTTAAAACGTGACCCAAAAAGCAGGTATAGATGCAAATGCTCCCAAGTTAATCAGCTGGCAATTATTCTCGGGTTTTGGTTTCGATGGGTCGGGTCAGTATTAAAATAAATCCGGATGCTCTAGTTGGCTAAGGGGGATTTGCATCTATAACAGCTTTTTGGGTCACGTTTTAACTTATACCCGCTTTGCAAAAAAAATTGCAAGCGTACCCACTTTTCACGTAACTTCAGGCATACGGGCCTGAAGTAGCAAAATTTTTTGCCTGAAGTCTAGCAAAACTTCAGATATTTTTGCATTAAGTTTGGCCTGACTTGCAAAGGCAAACACGCAAACTTCAATTCATAGTGCAAATAACAAACTGCAGTTCAATAAAACAACAACATGTGTTGGCTGAAGTTTTTGTTTGTAATTGCTAAACTTCAGCATTCTAGTAGTTGAAGCTTTGTTCTGTATTTGCTGAATTTCAGCATGTTTTAGCTAAAGTTTTGTTCTGTATTTGATGAACTTCAGTATGTTTTAGCTGAAGCTTTGTTCTGTATTTGCTGAACTTCAGCATGTTTTAGCTGAAGCTTTATTCTGTTTGTGATGAACTTTAGGACTGAAGTTTGTTTTGTATTTGTTGAATTTCAGTATTCTAGGAGCTGAAGTTTGTTTTGTATTTACTGAACTTCAGCATTCTAGGAGTTGGAGTTTGTTTTGTAATTGCTGAACTTCAGCATTCTAGGAGCTGAAGTTTGTTTTGTATTTGCTGAACTTCAGCATTCTAGGAATTGAAGTTTTGGTTTATATTTGTTGAAGTTCAGCATTCTTAGAAGCTCTTACAAAATAAATTACAGTAACTGAAACTAATTTCAGCAGTTTCCCTGATATCTGCTATGTCCAGAAGCGGATAAGATAATTTCAACTGGAACTTTAATGCAAGTCCGAATAAAATGTTGGTTCTGTACAATGATGGAATTGGCATAAGTATTACTTGACATTTTTTATGTACAAAGATTCAACTATGGTTCCTAATTATATAATGTTGCATATATCAAGACATTCATTTCTTCACCTTTAGGTTTCAGGAATTTTTATTTTCTCCGTATTTTGTCCGAAGAAATATGAGCAGTAAACCTTCTTGCTACAAATTCAAGGGAAGAAAGAAGAAGAAGAAGGAGAAGAAGAAAAGGAAGGAGGAGGAGAAAGAGGCTCAAGTTGTTTAAAAAATGAGTACAAATTAAAAAAAAAATAAAAAGTGAGTATAAGTTAAATGGGGGCGATCAAATAGGGTTTCCCGTGCAATTTTTACGCTTAAATAGCCTCCCACGAGGCCCTATATTAACCTGATGGGTATATTTGATCAAGAATAACACGATAAAGATATTTTTGATCGATTAATACAACGAAGGATAACTTTAAATAAGTTTTGACAATCGAAGAATATTTCTGATCCTTTTCTGTAATCCAATTGTTTTTTTCCAATGGCTCCAAAAACACAACTACATACAACATCTTTTTTATTTTGTCTTAGAGTTGATAGTTCACTACATTAACAACTGATTCAGATTATTGAGTTGCAGGCCTACAAGCTTTCCTTGAGCCCATTAATTTAGATCCACTAATCTTAGATGTCTCGTCAGTAGATTATAAAATGTGATTCTTATATTTAAAAATTATGGGAAATGCATCAAGGTACATGCTCGTGGAGGGGCATATCTAAATTTTAGGGTATGGGTTCACGTGAATCCACTACTGCTCTCCTTAAATTATGTATAATAATGTTATATGTTTTAAAAATTACTTAATTATATGTGCGTGAACCCAACCTCAAAGACTCTTATGGTGCAATAATCATTGAGTGCACCTCTACGAGTGAAATTGGTGGTTCAAAAAATACTCCGGAAGGTCTTGTTTTCGGCAGGGAGTATAAATATATACTCGAAAATCACTAAAATTTTAAAAAAAATATATTTTTGAACCTATAATTTTAAAAGTGTAGTGGGTACAAATTGATACTAAAGTTAAATTTATCAAATAGAAATTTTAAATTTGCATCTTTACAATGGTACACACATTCTCTTAAAATTCTGGATCCGCCTCTGCGTGTAAGTACTGCCAAACGTTAAACTCTGCTATTTGTATGGTAGCCAAAATACACACACACCAAAACTGGAAAAGAAGCAAAGTGTAAAAGACAAAAAGCAAAACAAAACAAAATAGAAAAGATAAAACACATTAGATGATGGAACGCTAACGGAATATTTCTTGCTTTTAAATTTGTCATATCCACACTGCCAACGCTTCTTGCCGTGAAACTCCCTTTTTTTAAAATAAAAATAAAAGAAACGGTCGAGTTAGAGGAAAAGTTGTAATGGTTGTTTGTTTTTTCAATTTCTTTTTTTTGTTAAAGATCAAATAAGTTCAAACTAGTAACTTGAAAAACAACAATGTAAATAAATTTTACACTTTTTGCTTGTGATCAGTATGTATTGGTAACCAAAAAAACAATATAGGTCAGTCACCTAGTGAATACTATATTATTAGTGAAGGATTGTGTATAAATGTTCGTAACATACAGCGAAAGACAATAAAAATATTAAGAAGATCTTTTCGTGATTTAATTTATTTACATGTCAAAGATCAGATCTAAGACGTACCTGGTGAAGAGAGTCGTTTCAAAAAATTCTTTGATAGTGCGAAAGACTCTATGCGTATTCACACCGTGACCGATCTTCACTATTAACTTATTGATCAATGAAACTCGCGAACAAATTAAATGAACAATTTGTGCTGAATTTTTTCTCAAAAATCTCAACTAAAAACTCGACGCGAGAGTGATTTCATGCCAAGAATATATCTTTGTTGGTTTTCGGCTCCTCCAAACCTTTTGTACGCCTCTTTTCTCTTTTTCCCGTAGCTTCTTGATACTTAGTGATGTATTTATATATCACTTACGCCAACAATACTTTTCACTAGATTAAGGAAAAAATAGAAACGTGATTTACTTCTTTTACAAGTTCATTCCAAAATTGAACTTTGTAAAACTTTTCCTATTAGAAAACTAAATCACATTCCAGACAGGAATGGAAGCCACGTCCTTTATGGACCTGTTAATTCAATCCAAATTGAATAGTACAAATCCCAGTCCTAATAAGATGTACGTGATTAACCTAAGCCGACTAGTCCTTTTGGACTTTTACGTTAATCCAATTACACGATTAAATTGATATTATATACAATATTTATGTAAAATAATATCAATTAATATTATATATATATATATATATATATATTAACAGGATCCGAGGGCTGGCGGTTGTCCGCCGGCCAACCGATCTAGCTATTTTAACATGAT
>ML315532.1:0-109202 GCA_005239505.1 Nicotiana paniculata
CACTTAATTTCGTCAAAACTCGGTTTTTTACCGAACTGGGGACCCTGGCGTTTCAGCCTTAAATCCTGGCTAACGCAAGGCCAGGGCTGGCGTTTCAGCCCTAATGCCTGGCTAACGCCAGGGCAGGGCTGGCGTTTCAGCCCTAACGCCTGGCTAACGCCAGGGAAGGGCTGGCGTTTCAGCCCTAACGCCTGGCTAACGCCAGGCCGGGCCAAGTTGTTTGGTTTTGTCGTCCGGCTATCGCCCGGGTGTCTCNTTAAGCCAAGTTTAATCATTAAGCGACCGTGCTAGAACCACGGAATTCGGGAATGCCTAACACCTTCTCCCGGGTTAACAGAATTCCTTACCCGGATTTCTGGATCGCAGACAATTTAAACAGAGTCAAAATTCCTCAATTTGGGATTTAAACCGGTGACTTGGGACACCAAATAAACTATTCCAAGTGGCGACTCTAATAAAAATAAAATATTCCCATTTCGAATAATGTCACTTTAAGTAGAAAAACTCCCGTACCCCCTTTGGGGCGTATAAAAAAGGAGGTGTGACACTTGGTGTGGAGCCCCGGGGGCTCGGGTGAGTTTCAGACGTGTTTCAGAGTGTTTCGGGCCATTATAGTTCTGTTGGATCTTTTGGTGCCTCAGGTATCGCAAATGCGAGAAACTGTTTGCATTTGCGGACCTCTCATTTGCGAGGTGGTACCACATTTGTGAGGTCTAGATATGTTGGCTATTTTCGCATTTGCGATAAGGGCTCCACATTTGCGACGTTGCTTTCGCAAAAGCCTTAGTCGCATTTGCGATACTGGCTAGACGGCGGCAAGTTCGGATTTGCGAGCTTATTCGTTTCTTTTGCGATAGGCCCAGCTTTACTTCTGCTAGGTTGCGACATCTAGGTGGGCTTGGCAGTATTCGCTTTTGCAAACAATAGGTTGCATTTGAAGTCGTCGCATTAGCGAACCCAAGGTCGCAAATGCGACTTCTGTCGCTGATCATAAGGGTTGAATTACAAGACTTAACTTTATTTTATTATATTTTAAAATCGTAGACTCGGCAGGAAGCAATTTTGAGGAAGGATTTTCACATACAACTATTTTTTTTGGTAATTAAAAGATTTTATTTATCAAGTATAAGTATTTACACACTATCAAAACTGAGACTAGCGTTCTATCAAAACTCATGTTGGACATGAAGCCCCAACTGGGAGATATCTAGCCTTGCTACAATCCCTCTCCTACTACTTTTTTTTTACCTAAACTATATCAGGGTACCAATTCAGTTCAATCGTGCATCTATCTAACCTAGGAAACATCTTGGCTCTAACATGTATTTCTTGAATGATTAGTCTGAGGATAGCATTAGTAGATCTCCTCTTCTTCTGGAAGATAACATTGTTCCTCTCTTGCCAAACATGATAGACTGCTGCTGCTAATGCCATTCTGCATACTGTTGCTCCTCCACTTTTACCTTTAGCCACATTTTCTATCCACTTCAGCTCTTCCTGCCAATCTTTCTTGCCAATGTAGAAGTTGCTTCCATATAATTGTTGATACTTCACAGTCAAAAAATAAGTGTTGTGAAGTTTCATTTTCTCTTTAACAGAGTGAGCATGTTTTGTCTGCAATGATCCCCCATCTTACCAGCCTTTCTTTTGTAGCTAACCTATCTTGTATTGTCGGCCTTAGTATGAATATCCACTTTGGAAGTCCATGGTTAATTCAAACTAGTTTCCTCCATGACACCTTCAGAAATTCCCCTTGCATAGCTTTGTACATGTGTCTCACAGAGAATCTCTCCATCTTGTTCACCTCCTCTTCTGTATATCCAGCAACCTCAAAGTATCTTCTTGCCTTGTATATCTTTTGGATAACCCACGATGCACTTTTTGGTTTTGTGTTCCATATAATATTCCCCTTTATGTAATATTCATGAATTCACTGGATCCACAACTTTTCCTTCTGTGTACAAATGTTCCATAAGAGCTTGCAAATAGTTGCTTTATTCCACAGCTCCACATTGATGAAGTTTAGCCCTCCTGCTACCTTTGGAGCACACAATTTATCCCAGGAAATCATTGCCTTTTCACATACAACTATTATGTAAGTGATTTTGATCGATTTTTAATAATATTACATGATTGTATATGATATTTAACATCTAAATCATGAGATTCTAAGGGAAATTTTGGAGATTTTTGTCATATTTTGAAACATAAAAATTTGAGATTTGAGAGTCGAATTGGATTCGGATTTGAAAATAAAACACATATATGGACTCGTGAGATTATGGGTAGTCGAGATCTACCCTTGGAATCAAATTTTGACCGGGGGTCCAGGGTTGACTTTTGGGGAATTATGTAAAGATCTTAACTTTATTTATTGCAATTGGTTTGTCTTGCATTATTTGATGTTATTAAGTGAATTTTGGTTAGATTTGAGCTGAGCGGAGGAAAATTTTAGAGGAAAAACATTTCTAGATTATTAAATGAGGGTTTTTGAAGTACGTATCGTGCCTAACTTTGTGTGGGGACTACCCTAGACTCGGTAAGAGGCAATTTTGAGGAGGGATTTTCACGTACAACTATTGTGTAAGTGATTTTGATCGATTTTTAATTATATTACATGATTATATATGAGATTTAACATCTAAATCATGAGATTTGAATGGAAATTTTGGGCATTTTTTTTGTAGTTTGAAAAATAAAAATTTGAGATTTGACAGACGAACTGGACTTGGATTTGAAAATAAAATACATATATGGACTCGTGGGGTTATGAGTAGTCGAGATCTACCCTTGGAATCAAATTATGATCGGGCGGGTATGGGGTTGACTTTTGTTGATTTTGGGAAATTATGTAAAGATCTTAACTTTATTTATTGAAATTGGTTTCTATTGCATTATTTGATGTTACTAAGTCAATTTTGGTTAGATTTGAGCTGAGCGGAGGCGAATTTTAGAGGAAAAACATTTTGTGATTATTGAATGAGAATTTTTGAAGTAAGTATCTTTCCTAACTTAGTGTGGGGGAACTACCCCGTAGGGTTGGGTTTATTTGCACTATTTGAATTACGTGGAAGACATGTATATGAGGTGACAAGTGTGTACGCAGCCTTATATGTGAAAATTGACTGGTTTAGACTCTTAGGTTTCTTATATGCATTTAATTAAAGTTGTCATATCATGTTATATCTTCCATCGTCGAGTTCACTCTCACATGCTTTAATTGAAGTTGTTATTACATGTTATCTCTGTCATTATTGAGTTATTTTTATTTGAAGTCATTATTACATGTTATCTCTTTTATTGTTGAGTTATTCTTATTTGAAGTCATTATTACCAGTTATCTCTTTCATTGCTGCGTTATTCTTATTTGAAGTATATTATTACATGTTATCTCTTTCATTGCTGAGTTTATTCTTCCGTTTCATTGTGTTGTTGTAATTCTTGTATTGATTTACTTTTCCTACTCTCGTGTTGTTGTTGTTGTTGTTGTACTCAGTGATGTTGAGCCGCATTATTGTGATATTGGTATTGTTGTTATGTCAATGTTGTGGCATAAGGGCACGTGTGGATCGAATTGCTATGTCGTATTGTTGTATTTTTGGCACATGTAGACTTGTTGAGAGGATTGTAGGGGTATTTGCACGAGTTTTGACCGTGCTATTATTATTATTATTATTATTATTATTATTATTATTATTATTATTATTATTATTATTGATATTTGCATATGCGACGAGATAAGGCGGGCATTTACTTTATTGTTGCGCACGCGGCGAGACAAGGGGGCTATGTATCAGATGATATGTGATGCTTGTGGACATGTTGTTGATGACATTAATTGTTTGATGTTCCTTGTGTGTGTCATTTATATTACGTGACTTGTGGTGTTGATCCCACTGTGCTACTAGATGTATCTGATAATACTTGTTTACTTGGGCTGTGATACTACACTTGCACAAACATACACCGTAACATGTTATTTATACCAGTTCAGGAATATAAAACTTGATATTCTTTGATCATGCATATGTATTCTTGTATATCTGCTTTCTATGCGACATGGATGGACTATTAGCCTATAACCACGCTGGGTGAATTGGGATACTGATCCTTGATCATCCCGGGCAGTTTGTGATATTTGACGTGTGATTACACTAGGCGAATTGTGATAGTGAGCCTGTGACCATGTGATAACTAGGGATTTTGACTACTTATTTGCGCTCTTTTACTTTTATTTTAGCTCAAAAATGCTTAATGGTATTCCCAAAAACTGATAAAATGTGCTTACTTGCAGGAGTATTGGAATATGAATCAAAGAGATGAACATCAACTCAAGAAGGAGTATTTTTGGACAAGGACTAAAAACAAAGCAGAAACAGCAAAGTGCAGACCGCACAATATTGTGTGCAGCCGCAGACTGTGAAGAATCTCTGACAGATTTTCTTTTGCAAAGTGCGGACTACACAATTATTGTGCGGCCACAAAAAATGAGGTTCAAAGAGATGAATGTTTGGTCCATGAAGAAGAGCGCACCGCACTGTTATTGTGCAGTCGCAAAATCCAAAAGTGTGGCCCGCACTCAGAAATGTGCGGTCCGCAGAAGTCTCTCATGTCAAGCTCAAGTTCAAGAGTGCGGACACACTCAGAAATGTGCGGGTTCGCAGAATCTGAAGAAGTGCGGCCGCAACTCAGAATTGTGCGACCGCAGAAGTCCATCCTGTCAAGCCAGCTTCAAAGTGCGAACCACACACAGAATTATGCGGCCGCAGAAACTCTGTAGGGGAAATTTTGTCTGATAATTTAGCTGGGTATAAATAGTTCTTTTGTAAAATTTAGGTTAAGTTTGAACATCAGAAAATAGGTAGCCGTTTTTCCTTTACTGTTTTGGGTAACTTTGTAATAAATTATCATTTTAACATTGTATTTTCTTCCCTTTATCATATATTATGAGTTTAATCTTATTTTCTTCTTTAGTTTCTTCAATCTTATCTATGAGTGGCTAATTTCTGAGCAAGGGTTGTGATACAACCCTAGTGTCGGTACCTAATGGGTGTTTAATTTAGGGATTGTTTGGGATTGGGTGAGTGATATTTATCCTAGTTCTTGCTTAAATCTTAGAATCAATGGTTGCGAATATTGATTCAAGCCTAATTGACCTAGTCTCTACTTGAGAAAGAGAGACTAAGTCTAGAAAAACTAGTCTAATAAGAAATTGGGGTGAACTCAAGAAATTGATAACCCCAATTAAAGGGTCGAATCTAGATATAGTAAGACCTGACTTGAGCATCTATCAATTGTTTTGTGAATTACCCATTTGGACTTGAGAAAGCCAAATTGGGAAAAACCATTCTAACTACTGAGAGTTATCGAGTGGGTAATCGCGTGTGATTGCTATATTACAATCCGACTAACCAAACCTGCCCTAAAGCCCACAATCCGTTAGGTAACCACCTAGGAGGAAGTCACGGCCCTAGATCCTTTATAAACTTGAAAAACAACAACACCAAAAATATCGTTCTCTAGCTTTTCATTTACAAACATTATCATAAAAATTAGAAGTACAAAGAAACAACCAAGTATGTGAAAGTGCATTTTGGGCACATCATACACTTAGTCTAGATATATACCTAATCCAATATAAGCTCTCTGAGGAATCGACCCCGACTTACGTTGGGTAATTATAATTGCATCGACCACTTCACCATCCCAATCAGTAGTGTGAATTTGGGCGACATCAATTTTTGGCGCCGTTGTTGGGGAGTTAAAAACGGATTTAGCTATATATTTGGTTTTGTGTGTGACTTCTATTTTTTTCCTTCCAGGTTACTAACCTTTTTGTGAATCGATTGTAGGTACAAAAATGGCTTTAAAAAATGATCCTCTTGAAAACTTGACTTTGGGGGAGGAAGTGGACGATGACCAAGGTGATGAGGTTTCTCTTGAACCTCAAGCAAATAGGAGAGGCCGACCGCCTCATGACAATATTATCGGCCCTCCCCCACCTCCACCAAGAGAGTCTCCACACCGGGTGTTTCCAGACGAAGGATAGGCAAGTGCCATAGTCCCGCTCTGCATTAGGGCGGGCAATATCCAAATCACCAATTTATGCTCACATTGCTAGAGCAATAGGGATTCTTCACTGGAGCTCCGAGTCAAAAGTCATACAAGCACTTGAAGGGGTTTGTGGACACTTGCTGGGGGAGCAAAAAGACCAACGTCTCCGAGGATGCTCTAAGGTATAGGTTATTTCCCTTATCTCTATGGGGGAAATCCTTGGATTGGTTAGAAAGATTGCCAAACCATTATATCCGTACATGGGATGAATTGGCGGAGAAGTTCATTGCCAAGTTCTTTTCTCCCGGGAATATGGCAACTCTTCGGGATGATGTTCGAGCAATCAAGCAAGAACCCAATGAGACTTTGCATGAGATTTGGGAGAGGTACCGTACTATGGTGAAAGAGTGACCAAATAATGGCATGACTGAGGCTATGATTCAATAAACCTTCTACAAGAGGATCAACACTACCAATCAATGCATGGTCAACAAACTTGCCGGTGGGAATTTCATGACAACGCCATATTCCGAAGCTTGTGAACGTTCAGATGAAATGGCGAATACCTCATCAGCATGGCAAATTAGAGCTAATGTTCCTCAAGCTGATCCAAATGTCATTCACCTACACAAGGAATTGCATGATCATGGGAAAGCAACTGCCGAGTTGACGACCACAATGAATTAATTAGCCAAAGCTCAACTTCAACAAGTTCAACGTCCTAAGAAAGTGAATGCGATGGAAGGTGTGAATATGATGGTGAACAACAGAAGGCAAAAAGGTTAACAAGTCCAAAACCTTGTGGAACAATTTGTGCAAGATGATAGTGAGTTTGACCAAGACAAATCATATAATGAGAAAGAGGAAGAAGTGCAATATGTGAACAACTACCAAGGGCAAAGAAACAATTCTCAAGACCCGAATCAACAACAATGGCGAGCTCAAGGAAATCAAGGAAATTGGAACAATCAAAACCACCAAGGCAATTGGAGTGGTGGTAACAACAATCAAGGTAATTGGAAAAATAATAATAATCAAGGAAATTGGAATAATCAAGGCAACCAAAGCAATTATGGTGGAAATAATCAAGGATATTGGGGAGGCAACAACCAAGGGGTTTGGAATAATAACTAAGGGAATCGGTGGTATGGCTTTCAAAGGCCCTCGATGTATCAACAACTAAGCAACCCACCTTCTTATCCGTATCATGGTTCTAGCTCTTCCAATAATGAGATGGGACAGATTAAAAATACGTTCAAACAAATGATGGAGAAAAATGCCGACTCCGATGCTCAACTAGCCTCTCACAACACTTCACTCCGTAATTTATAGGCTCAATTAGGGAAAATCTCGCAAGCTTTAAGCACTCGTTCTAAGGGTGCTCTACCTAGTGATACAGTGGTGAACCCGAAGGGAGGTAACAATACGGGACATGCCATGGACATAACCACAAGGAGTGGAAATTGTAGGGAGGCAACAACCTCAAACCAAAGAAGAGTGGTGGATGATAATGTAGTGATTCAAGAAGATGAAATTCCAAGCGATGTGGTTCAACTAATGAATAAGTGAGAATTGATATTGATGAAAATGTGGAAGAGACTCAAGAAGAAGTGAACCCGTCTAAGGAACACGTGATTGACATACCGGAACTGGTAGTACCAAAGGCCAAAGCACCAATGCCAAGGCCTCCTCCTCCATACCCCCAAAGTCTCACCAAGCAAAATAGCGAGAACCAATTCAAGAAGTTTGTTGGCATGATGAAGAGATTATCCATTAATGTGCCATTGGTTGAGGCATTGGAACAAATTCCCGGCTATGCAAAGTTTATGAAGGACTTGGTGACAGAGAAAAGATCAATGAATTGTGATACTATCAAGATGACACATAAAGTGACTGCTATTGTGCACTCAATGGCTCTGAAATTGGAAGATCCCGACGCTTTCACAATCCCTTGCACTATTGGGAGCACCGACTTTGCCAAAGCTCTATGTGATCTAGGGGAAAGTATCAACTTGATGCCCTACTCGGTGTTCAAAACTTTGGGAATTAGGTAACCAAGATTGTGGTTACAAATGGCGTATCATACTATGAAGAGATCATTGGGTATTATTGATGATGTGTTGGTTCGTGTTGATAAGTTCATCCTTCCGGCGGACTTTGTGATTCTTGATTTCGAAGTGGACTATGAGGTGCCTATTATCTTGGGTAGACCTTTCCTTGCTATGGGAAAAGGTATATTATCGGCGGACTAGCCGTATTTCTCAATCACGATGATGATTAGAGGGAAGGCTATGTGGAATGTGTAAATTCATTGCAATGAATGAGGTCGTATACTTATGAACCCCGAAAATTGTCCTTAGATCTTGAGAATCGTAAGACTCCTCCAACAAAGCCCTCAATCGAGGAGCCTCCCACTTTGGAGTTAAAGCCATTGCCTCCAGATCTCAGATATGAATTACTTGGCCCATGTTCTACTTTACCGGTTATTCTTTCCTATTATTTGACTAACGTGCAGGTAGACTCTACTTTGGCGGTGCTACAAAAGAGGAAGAAAGCTATAGGATGGACATTGGCGGATATTCGGAGGAGAAGGATGCCAAACCCTCCGTTGAACATCAAAGAAGATTAAATGAAGCAACACGAGGTGGTGAAGGAGTAGATCATAAAATGGATGGATGCCGGGGTTGTTTACCCCATTCCGATAGCTCGTGGACCTCTCCGGTGCAATGTGTCCCAAATAAAGGGGGCATGATTGTGGTAACAAATGACAAGAACGATTTGATCCCCATAAGAACGGTCACCGAGTGGAGAGTGTGTATGGACTATCGGAAGCTCAACAAAGTCACTCGGAAAGATAATTTCCCACTCCCATTCCTTGATCAAAGGCTTGATAGGTTGGCCGGCCGAGCTTTCTATTGTTTCCTTGATGGATATTCCGGCTACAATCAAATTCTTATTGCTCCGGAGGACCAAGAGAAGACTACTTTCACTTGTCCCTATGATACTTCCGCATTCTCGCGGATGCCATTTGGGTTATGCAATGCACCAACGACTTTTCAATGGTGTATGATGGCCATATTCACCGAAATAGTGGAGGATTTTCTTGAGGTCTTCATGGATGACTTTTCCGTGGTCGGAAATTGCTTTTGATGAGTGCTTGAACAACTTGGATAAGGTATTGTCAAGATGTGAGGAGACAAACCTGGTTTTGAATTGGGATATATGTCACTTCATGGTCGAGGAAGGCATTGTCCTCGGCCACAAAATTTCAAAGCATGGTATTGAGGTCGACGAGGCCAAAATAGATGTGATCTCCAAACTCCCACCCCTACATCCGTGAAGAGAGTGAGGAGCTTCTTGGGTCATGCGGGGTTCTATCGCCGATTCATCAAGGACTTTTCCAAGGTGGTGAACCCCTTGTGTAAACTTTTGGAGAAGGATGCCAAGTTCCGTTTCAACGAAGATTGTATGAAGGCATTCGAATTGCTCAAGTTCAAATTGACTACTACTCCTATTATCACCGCACCAGATTGGAGCTTGGCTTTCGAGCTCATGTGTGATGCAAGTGATGGGGCTGTTGGAGCAGTTTTGGGGCAACGTATCAACAAAAACTTCCATCCGGTCTACTATGCTAGTAAGACCATGAATGATGCCCAAGTCAACTACATAGTGACCAAAAAATAGCTCCTTGCTATTGTTTTTGCTATGGAGAAGTTCCGCCCGTACTTGATGGGTACAAAGGTGATTTTCCACACCGATCATGCGGCGCTTTGGTGTTTGATGAGCAAGAAAGATTCCAAGACAAGGTTAATACGATGAGTGCTTCTATTGCAAGAGTTTGATCTAGAGAATCAAGACCGCAAGGGTAGTGAAAACCAAGTGGCAGACCACTTGTCTTGTTTGGAGGATGAGGGAGGCCACATGACGGCCTTAAGATAAATGATTCCTTCCCCACGAGCAACTTCTAGCCATTTCAATGACCGGGATGCCATGGTTCGCCAACTTAGCAAATTATCTTGTGAGTGGTATTGTACCGAATGAGTTCTCTTCAAACCAAAGGAAGAAGCTCAAATGGGATTGCCTTTACTATTATTGGGATGACTCGTATCTTTTCCGGATTTGTACCGATGGTGTGATTTGGCGATGTGTACCGGAGAAGGAACAAGTGGAAATTCTTGAGGCTTGCCACTCTTCACCATATGGTGGTCACCATGGTGGAGCGAGAATGGCAACAGAAGTGTTGAGTTGTGGATTCTATTAGCCTACTCTTTACAAGGACGCTAGCGATCTCGTTAAGCGTTGTGATGAATGTCAAAGGGCCGGTGGGATTTCTAAGAAAAATGAGATGCCCCTCACCACCATTTTGGAAATTGGCATTTTTGATGTGTGGGGCATTGATTTCATGGATCCGTTCGTGAGCTCTTGTGTGAACACTTACATTTTGGTAGCTATGGATTATGTGTCAAAGTGGGTTGAAGTCGTGGCTTTACCCAACAATGAAGCTCGAAGTGTGGTGGCATTTTTGAAAAAGAACATCTTCACAAGATTCGGTACTCCAAGTGCCATTATTAGTGATGGGGAATCTCACTTTTGCAACAAATCTTTTGATACCTTACTCACAAAGGGTCGACCCCCTAAAACCCTCAAGCAAGAGGGCAAGTGGAAGTCTCCAACTGGGAGATCAAGATTATTTTGTCTAAGACAGTGAATGTCAACCGGACGGATCGGTCAAAGAAACTTGATGATGCTCTTTGGGCTTATAGGAAGGCTTACAAAACATCGATCAGTATGTCTCCGTACCAGTTAGTGTTCGGGAAAGCTTGTCACCTTCTGGTGGAACTTGAGAATAAGACTATGTGGGCATTGAAGAAGCTTAATCTTGAATGGGATGTCGCCGCCAACTTAAGGGTGGCACAAATAAACGAGCTTGATGAATTCTGGTACCATGCTTATACAAGTTCGTCCTTATATAAGGACAAGATGAAGTACTCCATGACAAGTACATCCGAAATAAGGAGTTCAAAGAAGGTGATCTTGTGTTATTGTTCAATTCTCGGTTACGAATGTTCCCGGGAAAGTTGAAGTCTAAATGGAGTGGTCCGTTTGAGGTTGCGAATGTGACACCCTTTGGTGCATTAGACTTGAAGAACAAAAATGATGAAATGTTTAGAGTCAATGGTCACCGGGTGAAGCATTATCTTGGCAAAGTTGATGATGGCCACATCATGGCGTTAGTTCATTTCAAGTGATTGATGGTAATCTGCGTCGTGTCACGACATTAAATCATTACGCTTCTTGGGAGGCAACCCATGTTTCTTTTCGTTTTGAATTTTTTTATTTGTTAGATAGGTATTGTATTGAACTAACTTGTTTTCAAATGAATTGCAGGAATGAATGTGCATTGCAGGGACTGTGCTCGAAAAATTTGGCCAAGTGTTGAAAAAGTGCGGACCGCACATTTATTGTGCGGACCGCACATTTATTGTGCGGACCGCACAATAATGAATGCAACCGCAGAGAGGAGTCTTCGGCTGCACAACTGGAGACCCAAAATGTGAAACTCTCTGAAATTTTGAGTTGCAGAGAAAAGGCCATTCTCGGACCGCACACAAAATTGTGCGGATCACATAAATTTCTGTAGCCGCACTAACTTTTGTGCGAACTGCCGAACTTCAACAAGGTCCAGGTAAAGAGTGCGGACCGCACTCAAAATTGTGAGGCCGCACTCAGCTTAAAGTTTGACTGACTTGGTCAACTTATAAATAGAACCTCAGTGCACTATTCACAACTTTACACACTTTGAGTTCTTGAGACCTTAGCAAGCACAATGCACAACAAATTAGTTCACACTCCTCGTTCATTTCATCAGTGTAGATTCTTAACTGCATCCTTCATTACTGGTATGTTCAATTCATGTTTAGATTTTTCAATTTTTCTTAGTTTTTGTTCTTAATTAGTATAGTTATTTTTAGGCCTAAAATGTCAAATGTTCTTTATGTGTGCTTAAAATTGTGTGGGTAATGTCATGTGCACTCATTGGGGACTGGGTAGATCGTTAATCATATTTAATTTGCAAATACCATGTCTAAATTTTGCAAAAAAATTGTAAAACCTAAAGTCAATTCCATGTGATTCCAAATTATGCGGCCGCACAAAAAATTGTGCGGTCTGCAGATCTTAGTTAGGGAAAAATATGATGCGTGTAATATGCGGACCGCTCTCAAAATTATGCGGTCCGCGAAAAACTGTGTGCGACCGCACTTTGGAACATCAGAGAACCAGTAGTCTGAACCTAGGATTGTGCGGCCGCACACAAGATTGTGCGGCCACACACAAGATTGTGTGGTCCGTACTTCAGGATGTGCGGCCACACTTTGAAATTGTGCGGTCCGTACATGACAGTTTGCGGCCGCACTCAATTTTGTGCGGTCCGCACTGTATCTTTTATACACTGTTTTGTGCAACTGTTAAAATTGTTTTGAACTCTAATTGATTTATTTGCCTTGTATTGCAGACAATGGTTCGATCACGAGGTAGAGGTGATACATCTAAAGGGAGGGGTGAACCCTCTCGAGGCCGAGGAAAGGGCATTCACCCTCTAGGAGTGCAATCAAAAGGCATAGCCAAAAAGCCGACCACTAGGAGAGGTAGGGCCACAAAGCCCTCAGAATCTACCTCATATGCCCCGTATAGGGAAGCCTTCGAGGGCCATCCAATGAAGGCCCAACTCTAACCACCACAACCCACTGGGAGATACTTGTTGCGCAATGAACCCTCCACCACAACAAGTTCTTCTTAGGGTTCAGAGCCCTCCTCTACACATACTCCTCCTGCAACAGTTGCAGTTGATGATGATGATGATGATGTCCCTGATTATGGTAGGGGAGGTGACACTAGAGTGGGCGGCATAGAGAGGTCAAAGAAGAAGGAAACTTGGGAAGATAGGTTCCTGAGTTTAACTGCCTTCACAAAATTCAGAGAGTGGTGAACCCAGAGATTTCTCACACTTGAGTGACAATTCTTATTGAAGGATTTGGATAAATACAATCCAAATGTCCTTAATCAATTCAAGGAGAGCAAGGGGTGGATGTGGTTCACCCAGAGTGTCATAGATCCAAAAGAGCACTTGGTACAAGAGTTTTATGCTAATGTGGCACACATCAAGAAGGGTACCAAAGTAAGAAATTTGAAAGTCAGATTCGACCCAAGCACTCTGAACACTTATCTGATTCGAGGAGGTAGAGGCAATCCAGTACTTGGAGAATCTTGCTATGGGTGCTGCAGCTCGCCCTTGGCTAGCAGAGATTTTGGCTGCTCCAGGAACACCACCACCGTGGATCACAACAGGGGTTCCTATTACACGGGCCACCCTCAATTTTGAAGCAAAAGGGTGAAAAACTTTTGTGTGCAGCCGTATTGACCCAAGAAGGAAGGGGAACAATCTTCCAATCTCCCGAGCAGTTTTGGTGGAATCTATTATGGCTAGGTACCCAATCAATGTGGGTTCCATCATGTCGGCCAACATGTCAGTGGTTGTCCGAAAAGATGAAAGCTCCTACCTCTATCCCAACACCCTTACAAAATATTTCACAGATGCAAGGGTGGAACCGAGGAGTTTTGATACGAAAGTGCGGGCCAAGAAGCCCTTCTCATGGTACTCCTTGCAAGGTGCGGACAACCCAAAGTTCAATGGTAAGGCAAGTACCACCCTCTAATCACCCTAATCATGTTGTGATTCATTTGATTTCCTCTAATCACCCTCAAGCACAACTGATCCAAGCTTGCTAGAATCTTGTTCAAAGGGATTGGCAGTGCTTCTGTAAGCATACTCATAGAGAAGAGAGAAGGTAAGATCGTTGTCGACTGGTTGGAATCTGAAGCTTTGAAGCAGCCTCCAGGTTATCAACAACTTTTGACATGTCTTCCTGGACATAATATACCTAAAGAAGAATAAAGAAAAGGAAAACAGCCAGTTTGATGAGCCATCGGTTGTGGTTACAGAGTCTGTTGTTGAGCCATCTACAGCTCCCATGCCTTCCACAACAATCGGTCCTTCCACCGAGACAGCTGACATGCCACCGCCTTTATCTTCTAGACCATCAACATCAGTACCAGTGCCGACCTCATCCACTTATCCACTCACTGCGCTGTGAGTCTCCAAGACATTGGCGAGTCTCAACAACTGGATGCAGACAACTACTTCTAAGTTGTCTGACATATCACTGATGTTGCAGCACCGTTTTCTATCCCAGCAGTACCACAGGTTCCTCCGTCAATGGAGGAAACATTGAAGAAGATTCTGGAGAACCAGAAGACCATTATGAATACACTGGTGGCACATGGGGGAGCTATTAAGGAGTTGGGCAAACAGATAAAGAAGATGAGGAAATCTCAGGCTTCAAAGAAATCAGTGGAGAGATTAAGAAAGGAGGTGAAAAAGATTGTAGCAGCTGGTGATTTACCATTTTAACTACTGATGGAGACAAATCCATCAGTACCAGCAGTCCCAACAACACCATCAGCAAAGGCACCAGCTGGCCAGTCTGACGAGCCTGACCTTGCTGCCCACACTGCCGAGGAGGTGCTTCAGATGTTCACCAACCCCGTTGTTCCCCAAGCTGAGGATGATGAGATCCAGTTGGAGGAGCCTGGGGGTGGTGATGTTGCCATGCATCCTGAGACTACATACGGATTTTTCTTTACTCCCTACCCTTCCTTATTACGATTTTTGTTAAGTATTCAGGACAATGCTTATTTTTATTCAGGGGGTGGTTTATTTTGGTTGGTTTGATGACATTTGATGACATTGGCCTGTAATAACTTTAATACTCTTTTTCTTTTATCTTTATTTTCTCTTTCATTATGTATATATTCCTTTCTCTCTTTTGATGTATATATTCTATTTCCCTCAGTTTGTATATTCATTTGCTTTAATATTAGTAGTTTATTTCATAACTTCTTTATTTTATTTTCCTAATAGTCTAGATTCTTATTTACTTTTAATAGCTTCCTTTTGATTTGGTAGCTTCTTTTTATGTTTAACTGAGCAAGAAGCCTTTGGTTTTCTTAATGTCACGGTTCTTTCCACAAGTGTATTTTGTATGAATCGGGTGGCTCTTCCCAATGATGGATGACGTGACAACCTTCTTAAGAGATGGTGTCCGTTTTTGATGTTTTAGGTAAAAACAATAGTATTACTGAATAAATAAGGGTCGAGCATGCTTCACTTGGTACCAACACAGTTAACTACACGCTTATGGTTAAAAATAAGTTTTTGGAAAGAAATGGCTCTAGGTAGTGACCTTGTGACTCTTGTGTTGACTTAGGCAATCATCGAGTGATTTAGTTGAACCATTAGCGATTTTCAATCTTGAATGCGGTTTTTATGGGCCATCAAATCTATTCTCTTTAATAATCCGGTTGTGTGAGAGGTGAGATATTTTGTTACAAGTCCAATTACCCGTGAGAAAGGTCTACAACTTGCCTCGAATGTGTTTCTAGGCGAAATTCTAAGTTTTGCTTGGCTTGAGAAGTGATAGTAGGCTCTTCTTGACCCATTTTGAAACCTTCCATAGCCCACCAATGATGTTATCCTTAGTCAACCCTTTTGAGCCTAAAGCCTTTTTCACTCGATAGCCATGTTACAAGCCTTTACCCGTTTTATAGTGACCCTCTCTTGGCATCTGAACTTTCCTTAGCACTCATGAGAAACAAATGGCAAAAAAATAAGTTTGGGGGAGAGATGAGGAGTTTGAAAGTGGTATCAAGGCACAAGAAGAGAAAAGAAGTGAAGAAGAGAAAAGGCAAAGAAAAAGAAAGAAAGAACAAAATAAAAACACAAAAAGAAAGTGAATAATTTAAAGGGTTCAAAGGATTCAAAAGAAAGAAAAAGTGAAAAGCATGGAGAAAACAAAAAAGGAGAAAATGAATATCATGGCCAAGAAATAGTAATGTCAAGTCTCTCTAGTTCCCCTAAGGAAAAAGAAAATGATTCAAAGAGTCGGCAAAGTATGATCCAAAAAGAGAAAATGGAGTGCTAAAGGAAAGATGAACCCGTTCCATTCCAACATTTCCCTCCTTAGTCAAAAAGCCTTCATTACATGCTGAAAAAGCCCTACGTGATTTCAAGCCGAGTAAGCTTACACTAGTGGTGATCTACATGAGGGGAAAGCATATGGTACTTAGAGCCGTACTTGTGACATTCTTTTGAGAGTGATGACTGAACCTTTCACAAGTCATTGAATTGAGTGCTACATTCTTAAGTGAGATGAGCTACCAGAGAGTATAGGAGAAGGAGTTTGAAATCCACAATGACCTACATGAAAGTGCGAACTTCCTTGATGAGTAAAGTTAACTCTTGATGCTCAAGTGTCACATTAGAGATATTTGTGCTTTAACATTCAAAACATGGTCTTGTTGATAATTCATGAGTGTGTGAGTAATTGTTGGTTCCAATTGAGGTGTGTTTGATTCACCTTAGGCCAGCTGAAATAACTCTTTTCTTGTGGAGGTGGCAATTACCTTATTTGCTTGAGGACAAGCAAAAACTTAAGTTGGGGCGAGTTGATAAGTAGAGATTTTGACTACTTATTTGTACTCTTTTACTTTCGTTTTAGCTCAAAAATGCTTAAAGGTATTTCCAAAACTGATAAAATGTGCTTACTTGCAGGAGTACTGGAATATGAGCCAAAAAGATGAACATCAACTCAAGAAGGAGTATTTTTGGACAAGGAATAAAAACAAAGCAAAAAGAGAAAAGTGCAGACCGCACAATATTGTGTGCGGCCGCAGACTATGAAGAATCTCTGACAGATTTTCTTTGCAAAGTGTGGATCGCACAATTATTGTGCGGCCGCAGAAAATGAGGTTCAGAGAGATGGAAGTTTGGTCCATGAAGAAGTGTGAACCAGACTATTATTGTGCAACCGCAAAATCCAAGAGTGCGGCCGCACTCAAAAATGTGCGGTCCGCAAAATTATCTCATGTCAAGCTCTAGTTCATGAGTGCGGCCGCATTCAAAAATGTGCGGTCCGCAGAATCTGAAGAAGTGCGGCCGCAACTCAGAATTGTGCGGCCGCACATCCTGTCAAGCCAGCTTCAAAGTGCATATCACATACAGAATTGTGAGGCCGCAGAACCTCCGCATGGGCAATTTTGTCCGATAATTTCAGCTGGATATAAATAGTTCTTTTTGTAAACTTTAGGTTAAGTTTGAACACCAGAAAATAGATAGTCATTTTTCCTTTACTATTTTGGGTAACTTTGTAATAGTTTATCATTTTAACATTGGATTTCTTCCCTTTATCATCTATTATGAGTTTAATCTTATTTTCTTCTTTAGTTTCTTCAATTTTATCTATGAGTAGCTAATTTTTTAGCTAGGATTGTGACCCAACCCTAGTGTAGGTGCCTAATGAGTGTTTAATTTAGGGCTTGTTTGTGATTGGGTGAGTGATATTTAGATTAGTTCTTGGTTGAATTTTAGAATCAATGGTTGCAAATATTGATTCAAGCCTAATTGACCTAGTCTTTACTTGAGAAAGAAAGACTAAGTCTAGCAAAGCTAGGCTAACAAAAAATTGGGGTGAACTCAAGAAACTGATAGTCCCAATTAAAGGGTCGAATCTAGAGATAGTAAGAACTGACTTGAGCATCTATCACTTGTTTTGTGAATTACCCATTTGGACTTGAAAAAGTCAAAGTGGACAAAATCACTCTAACTAACCAGAGGTATCGAGTGGGTAATCGCGTGTGATTTCTATAATACAACCCGACTAACCAAACATGCCCTAAAGCCCACAATCCGTTAAGCAACCACCTAGGTGGAAGTCACGACCCTAGATCTTTTATATACTTGAAAAACAAAAATATCGTTCTCTAGTTTTTCATTTACAAACATTAGCATAAAAATTAGAAGTAGAAAGAAATAGCCAAAGTGCATTTTGGGCACGTCATACACTTAGTCTAGATATATACTTAATCCAATATAAGCTCTCTAAGGAATCGACCCCGACTCAGGTTGGTTAATTATAATTGCATCGACCGCTTAACAATCCCAATTAGTGGTGTGAATTTGGACGATATCACCATGCCGGGCGGATTGTGATATTGGCACGTGAGTTATCCGTACAGTTGTGATTGATAATGTGGGCACGAGGTGCCAGTTGTATATGATTCGTGATTTGGGACTCGTGTCTGTGATTATGAGGTGTGGTACCTCGGAGTGATTGTTGGTGTAAACCTGGTGTTAGAACGGCTTGATTATTTGGTTGTCATTTGTTTTCCTTAATTGGTTTCTCTGGTACTTAACTGTTCTGATTATTCGGTTGCGCTATCACCTGGTTACACCTTGTTGCCATTTGTTATTTTTACTTTCCATTGCTAGATTTAAATTGTTATCCTTTACATGTTAGCTTTGTATTGATATTCGTTCCTCTGTTAGCTCTATATTGATATTATGTCCAGGTTATTTGACTAATAAGTGTCTTGACTTGAACCTCGTTGCTATTCCAACGAGATTAGTCTTGATACTTACTGAGTACCATTGTGGTGTACTTATGCTATGCTTGATGCACAATTTTGTGCAGATCCAGGTAACTAGGAGCGTGCCGGACGTTAGCTAGCTACTTGTGATTTGCTGCGGAGACTTCAAGGTATACTTGCCAGTGCGTTCGCAAGCCTTGGAGTCATCTGTTGTTGTCTTTCATTTCTACTGTTTATATTTATTCAGAACAGTACTGTATTTAGTGATTTTAGTATGACTTCATACTACAGGTTTTGGAAAATGTATAACTATTGATCGTTTTTAGCTATGTATGTCATTTATTGGTTGATGTTTAACAATTAATAAGTATAAATCTGTTAATAATTCGACGTGTGTTAAGCTTACCTAATTCTAGGGACTAAGTAGCATCACGATCAAAATGAGGTTTTGGATTGTGACAAATTCACCCCACAAAAAGTTCATATATTTTATTTACATATTTCAAGTGTTATTTTTTGATTGATCTCTTATATGATTATGAACAGGCCATATAAGTAAAATAACATTTATAGTTGACTACAAAATCAAATCTTCCTTAAAGCTTGTCAATCTTATATTTAATTAAGGAGGATTATATGCAAGCGTCAGTCTAATCTATTCAAATTCATTTAAATGATTCGTCATAATTAAACTATTTTTACCCTGATCATAAATTGATGATAACATTCATTTCTCTTTGTTAGGATTTGAAACATGTCATATTATACAAAGCTCACAGAAGAAGGAATGTACAAGATATTCCAAAAACTAGGAAGTATATAGTTTTTGAGACGAAGGAAGGGAGACATCCACAAGTAGCACATGTGAAGCAAAGTGCAGTGCACTCGTGTGATGGCAATAAAAAGTTCATTGTCATGTCATATATTGCAAGAAACTCTTAGAGACATCCGACCAACTTTCGTGGATAGTATCTTTCTGAAGATTTCCTCTAAAATCTATGTCACCTTAAACCATTTCTCAATGCTAGTACTAAACCAATTTCAATCGCATCTTTGCATAGGTCTTATTGATGCAAAAACTCTAATAAGTAATAGCCACTGTATATTAAAAAAAGGAAGAAGATCAGAGAAGTTTATACTAGTTGTAAAAGAATGTGTTGGACGAAGAGATTCCTTGCACAATGTTAGAATTTATTAATTAATTCAGCAATCGGAGCATTATTATAGGAAAGTGTAAAAGGGCAAAGAATATGGCATGTCAGAAAATGTTATAATATGGATTTTAGGTGACATTGGAAGAAGAGGAGTTTTGGTACATGGGCATGTGAGAGGTTTTAGAGGAAAAATTAAAACGAAAGACGTTTTGGATAAGAGAAAAAGGATGTGGTCGCAGTTTGTCCATAAGGTGAAGAGGGGATGCCCATTTTTCTTTTTTATTAGAATGGTTCCAAAAACTCTTGGCGTAAATTGTTTGAAATTTAGTTTATTGAGGATTCATTTAATGACTAACTTTAATTTATTCTTTATTCGAAAATATTACAATTCTTGTCTAGATATGGTGTTTGTCCCTCAAAGTGAAGGGGGCATCTGCTTGGTTGGTTTTGCTCCATCTTGTGTTACATTGACATTACAAATCTAATTCATAACTTGAACCTAGCTCCGAATTCTTTTTTCACTTTTTGTTATTAAAATTTTAATTTATGATGGAGGGAGGTCAAATATGAAATAGATAGCTTGGGCTATGCTATGTATGAATGGTTTTTATAATATGGGAGATCTTGATTTTTATTTATAGTTCTTGGGAGAAAGCATTTATGTCGCTACAATATTTCTCATATCAAAATGGCTATAGAAGTTTATTTAGGGTCAAATTTAATTTGGCTCTTGAGAGCAAAAAGTGATACTAATAAATAGTTTTGATCGCATTGAATATCTCTGTACATAATTGTTAAAATTAAAAGATGATAAGTTCAATATTTACGATCCATTAGTTAATGAGAATTCTCTCAAACTTTTAGAAAAGATTACTCAGTACTAAGTTTTCTCATTGGGAGAAGTTGGTTGACCATTCACATGTAACGTGGAAATTACGCTGAAATGGTTCTTTCTTTCAAGTCTTTTTAATATACTAAATTGCAAAACTGAGGCAAAGTCTAATTATTATTATCTAAACTAAAAGAAACGCAGTCCTAATTCCAATGCTTTAAGCCATGAGTGACCCATGTGCCACCCACAATATGGTCCACTCCTTGTTTCATACTAACAAAATAATCTCTCCGATTCATAATAACTGATTTTTTAGTTTTATTTTTATGATCGAAAATAAGTAATTTTTTAAAATTTTAAGAATAAATTAATTATTTTGTTCCTATATTACCTTTGGAGTAAATAATGTTTGAGTATGTATTAGGGGTGTTTATATGAAAAAATAATAAAATTAATATAATCAATTTTATTACTAATTAATATTAAAAGGTGAATTTTTTAATATGTGTGAAAACAATTAAAAAATTACTTATTTTAAACCGTAGGGAGTATAAATTAGAAACCTTATGTCGAAGAAAGCAGCCAAAACAATAGAAAAGATCATAGACGAATTTAGTAAAAACATTAGCACACAACTATTTTTGATGAAAGAAGCCGCAAGTTTTGGTAGAATTTAGTGACTTGAAATTTACTTTGATGTAACAGTGTCCTATCAATCAAGTGATCAACACTTCAAATATTTTATATAGTTTTGTTTATGACATTCGTGTGACCAAATTCGCAATCTTATATCTCTCGTTTTAAAACGTTTCACTTAGAGCTCATTTGGACATAAGATTTTTTTTTTTTTTGAAATTAGTCTTTAGTCATAAAATTTTTAATTTTCACTTGAAGATTAATTTTGAAATTCTTCAAAAATTTAAAAAACTCCAAAAAACTGTTTTTTAAAATTTTCACTCAGATCACTCACAGAATTTCAAAAACAACCCAAAATTATATTTATGTCCAAACACAATTTTAATTTTCAAAAATCATTTGCACTTGATTTTTTTTTATTTTTTACTTTTTTTTTGAAATTTTACAATTCTTATGTCCAAACGCCCACTTAATAAACACTTAACTAATTAGAAACTAAAACAAATTTGAAATAAAAGTAATTAATGCGTTTCTGTTTGTTTTTAAAAGAGTTAAATATAATTAAACAAGGTCAATTTATTTAAACCACTAATATTTGGGACTGTGGTGGGTGGGGGATTAATCAACCAATTATGCGTTAATTTTAAAATTACTTTGGGTCAACTATGTGTAATACTTCCTTGTAATTATTTTGGGATTTTTACCTAGCTATACTATATTAAAAACTTTTACTTATGTTCTCTATGTTTTGAAGTTTTTAATAAGTATTTAGGTTTTTCTTGCAAATTGTATATATTGCTTCTTAAAAGACTCCATTCCATTATTAGTGTCTTTAATTAAGGAATTCAATTATATCATTTCCTTTTTCCCCCTCTTCTCTTATCTCTCTCTTATTTTTACATCAAAATCCCTTAATCTATGCCCAGAGTCTTCATCTTCTCTCTTTCCACCATTAACGACAACTTTATATTATTAATAAATATTCTGAAATTATGATAATTGTATGATAACTGTATCATAATTGTATCAGATACATCAATGCCTAAAACGTAATTGTATCTAACTTGTATCCGGTATATTAACACCCAACATAATACCTGATAGAGTACTAATAAATTAATATACAATTATCATACTTGTGACAAACTGTGAAATTCATCACCAACACACAACTGCTCGTAACAATATACAATGAATATACATTTATCATACATTTGTAATACAATTCCTGCAATAATTATGATACATATACAATTATAACACAATCGCGATACATTTCTGAAAAATTGTGACATAATTATGATCTTCATCTTCTTCAAGTTTCAATCTCAACTCTACACTAAAAATTTAATATAATCGTATTATAATTGTATTAGTATTGTATCGAGTAGTATTTTGGGTATTGATTTATCATATACAAGTCACATACAATAAAGATTTTAGAAAGAAAGAAAATAAAATTCAAAACTTACTCACAACTTGATTTTAGAGCAATATTTAGAATTTTGCCGTATTGTATCAATAAGAAATAGAGAGCATCTCCGATTGGGGGGTAGGAATAAATTTGGATAATTGTTAGAAACAGAAAAGATATTTTGTAATCCTTTGGAAAAGGAAAGAATCTTAATTGTAGGAGGAGTTATTGGAAATGGAGGTTGAATGTCATGTAACTGATAAGTTAGATTTAAGGGGTCTTGAATTTTTTATTTTTTTTATTTTATGATTTTGTATATAACTAGTAAATATAGATATACAAAGTAATTAAAAAGGAACATAAATAAAGATAATAAATATGTTTCTATTATAGTATAGCTAGGTAAAACCCCAGTCCGTTTAAGTCTGCTTTGGCATGTAGACAACTCAACATAATCAGATTACTTTTGCATAATCCGTAATTTATTTTGAGATTAATTATACTTTGCTAATTCCACATTGAAGCAGCTCAATAGTTATAACTCTAGCCTTATACATTATATAGACCAATGTTTCAAACCAACAAAGGCCATTCACAGGCTAACTTAGTTCCCAAAAAAGAAAATCAGACTTTACTGACGCTATTTTTCAATATATATATATATGTCTATACCGAGGAGAAATGAGATGGAAAATAGCGGTGAATGAGAATACTTTTTTCTTAACAAAATGTCTCGAGTTTGAGAGAGAGCATTTTTCCTTAATAAAACCTTATACAGCGTGAATTCAGATATAATCGGGTTCAACAAAAAAGAGATGAAAAGCACTGTTATAAAAGTAGGGGTCGTTATCTTATTGCTATAACTATTAACAATACGGGTAAAAGGAAGCTTTGTTTAATTGGGAAAGAGTTAGGCAACAAAAAAGTGAGTAGATTGTGTCAGATTGGCGTGCGTAATACTGTAGCCAATACTAAGAGGAGAGAAGAAAGGATATATAATTAGAGATTGGAGGAGGATGTTTCTTAACACCTTTATTTGCTCAAAAAAGAAGCCACCCCCACTTTCCCGTTTCAGCTGATACACACTTTAAAAGAAGCTAAATACAGCTAGGTAATTTGTAGAGTAATTAGCACTTAGTTTTTCTTCGTTTTCTGTACTGGGATTTCTGAGAAATAGTGGTGGTGGGGACGGTGGTGCTGATTCTTAAGTGTTTGGAAACATTCTTGAGATTGGCTTTTTGTGAATACACTGTGTTGCTTTGGTGGCTGGCAAAGATTAACTTAGCGACAACTTATCTTTTTCATGGTTGGTTTTTTGTGTTCTTGTTCCTTCATCTTTTCTCTGATTGCTGATAGTGGTTTGTGTCCTTTGGAATTTCTTCTTGGCTTTGTCCCTTGAGGTCTTCTGCTTCCTATTGTGACTGTATATTTGCTCTCTTCTGTTGCTCAGTTTTCATTGATTTGCCTTTACTTCCCATGAAATTTCGTATCTTTTGCGGTGAGTCTTGGAGATTAATCACTCAAATAAAAAAAATAAAATCACCTTTCTTCTTTGTCTGAAAATGCACGTTGAATTGGATTATTTTTGGGGTTCTCTTAAAGATACTTTCTTTTTTCTGATTTTTGTTTGGTTTTGCACTTGGGTTTGTCAACCAACTTAGCTTGCTTAGATTGGGATTTCTAGATTATTTCTTGTTTTTTTGGGGGGAAAGTATGGACTTGGGGCAGTGCGGGACAAGTGTCTTTTGTAATTGTATTGGTGGTTTTCTTTAGGCACGTTTTCAGTTCGATTTGTGTGTGTCAAGTTCTATGTTCAATGTGATGCTCTATTTTAGGCAATTTTACTTCATTTTCCCTTTTAAGTTGTAAACAATTTTTTGGGTACTTGTGCGTGTTTGTTCACATATATGCAAACCTTTCAAACCCAATTGATGATTTTTGTCGACAGTTTTGGTGGTTGTGTTCTTGAAACCATACCAATATGATGTTTCTTTGTTATTACAGGTCCTTCAACTTCATTGGTGAGAGAGGAGCATTGAATAGAGGAATGTGGATTCTGGTGTTTGCTTTTTCTGAGAAAGCACGGGAAGTTGTTTAAATATTTATATATTAGCACCAGGAGTGGAGGGATAAACAATTAGAGGAAGGGCGGTGGTCTCAGTGGTGAGCATGTGGCTGGCATTAACACTGGTTTTGAGAGCTCAAATTTGCATTTTTTGAGGTATTGAGTCGGTTGGTCAAATATCTTGGACTGGCATTTTGTGGTTGGTTGTTGTTGAGCTTACAACTAGAATCAGTAAAGAAGCCAACCCTCTTCCTTCTTGAAAGCTTGTGAAGTTTGGATATATAGCACTTTTGGTATAGATACTTTGAACACCAAGATGAAGTTTATGAAACTTGGATCCAAGCCTGATCAGTTTCAGACAGAAGGAGATAATATCAGGTCAATAATTCATCCATCTGTGTGAAATTTTGTTTATTTCCCTTCCCATCATTCCAATTAGGTAGTATTGTTTTTGTTCTTATATGTCTTATTTTCCGGATGATATACTTTTATATATTTGTAGTGCTATGCCTGTTTGAATCCGTTGTCTTTGTTCATGCTTGGTTTTCCTCTCATATACTCCAGTTATTATATTAAGCGCATAAAAGGAATACTTATTGCCTTTCCTAAAGCTCTTCCTAGAAATGTCCAATCACTTCTTTATTCTCAAGCATTTATTCACAAGAGGTGGATGGACATGGATCATTGGTTAGGCAGCAATATTCTTGTGCAGGAAATGGTTGTGAAGGTCAGGATTAGAACAAACAACTCTTAGTTGCACCAGGATTTACTTGCCTCAAGCTCTTAGTTTTGATTCCCCTCTTCTCAAAAATATCACAGACGCATGTGCAAAGTAAGATGAGACTTTGAGACTTACCCTGCTCGTAATTTCTGCTCTATTTCCTGCCAAACCTTATCTTTAAGTGCTACCAAACTCACTGTGTTGGTGTGGGCTCTTTTCTGCTTCACCATTTTCAGTTAGTTGCCAAAAAAAGTACAATTGGGAATGATATATTTTACTTTAAACTAGGATAAGATAGACCACGAACTACCCAGTGACACTTATAGCATCATTTTCTCACTCGAAACAAATAGAAAATGGAGAATTACTTCAGAGAAAACGGAGTAGAGAGTACATAGTCTTCTTTTTGCGCATATGTGAACCAGATATGAAAAGGTTTGCTCATAACATAGCGCCTTCCAAAAGAAAATCCTCCCAGGACAAACTCAAAAAATAATGAATGTTACATTGCCAACCATCTAACTTAGTTCATTTCCAGATAAGTAGCTTAGTAAGCTGAAAAAAAAAAAGAAACCGAAACTTATAAACGAGGAAAAACACCTTACTACAAGCACTTAAGATCATATACCAATTACACTGCCTTGGCAAAAGCTAGCCTTCAGCAACAAATGATCTCAGATTGTCCTTTATTAAGCCAGGAAAATAGATCCCCTCTCTCTCTAAAAACACCCATGTGTACGCTGAATGAACTTTTATTAATAAATACCTCAAAAAGAGAAGTACAAGTAAGGGGGCCTAGACCTTACCTTACTAATCCAAATGACGGGTGTATCATCTCAACTTCTTACTTCTAATTTTTTTTGTTGATACATAACACGCATATTGTTTGATTTTACATTGTTTGAAATGGTTTCATCTGGAAAATGATGTATACCTTACTAATCCAAATGACGGGTGTATCATCTCAACTTCTTACTTCTAATTTTTTTTGTTGATACATAACACGCATATTGTTTGATTTTACATTGTTTGAAATGGTTTCATCTGGAAAATGATGTATACCTTACTAATCCAAATGACGGGTGTATCATCTCAACTTCTTACTTCTAATTTTTTTTGTTGATACATAACACGCATATTGTTTGATTTTACATTGTTTGAAATGGTTTCATCTGGAAAATGATGTATAAGCTTCCTATGCAGGTATGTAGCAACTGAATTGGCAACTGATATGGTCATCAATGTTGGAGATGTAAAATTTTATGTCCACAAGGTATGTTCTCCATCTTAGGGCCATATTTGTCATACTCTTTTCTAGGAATGTTTGACATATAAAATCTTGAAGTACATGTTTTACATGCTTTTAGACCTGATATTCCAGAAATACTAGCCTGATATCTATTAGTTGTCCCTTGACATTGACATGTCGACACCAGTTATCAAAGTGGTTAAAACATAAGAGTGAATTTACGGTGTCACTTTCAGCATGCATCAGCCAGACATTGCATTCAAAGGGCTAAAGTTTCTTAATTCCATCTTGTTATTTCTGAATGTTCAGAAGATAGCCTAGCAAGGGAGTACTTTCAATGAGAGTTAGCCTAATCCTTCATTATACAAATAGTGCACATGCTGATACTTGCAGACAATACTCATTTCCCTGTTGTTGCCTGCTTATTATCTTATCCATCCGATACGTTACCTGTTAATACTAACAGGATTATACTTTCTCCAGTTCCCACTTCTGTCCAAGAGTGGTCGCTTGCAGAAACTGGCCGCACATACAAATGAGGAAAGCAATGATGAAATCAACATCCACGGTGTACCTGGTGGACCTGCAGCTTTTGAAATATGCGCAAAGTTTTGTTATGGTATGACAGTAACTCTGAATGCGTACAATGTGGTTGCAGCTCGCTGTGCAGCTGAATATCTGGAAATGTATGAAACTGTAGAGAAGGGTAACCTTATCTACAAGATTGAGGTCTTCCTTGCTTCTAGCATCTTCAGGAGCTGGAAAGATTCAATCATTGTTCTCCAAACAACAAAATCTTTTCTTCCCTGGTCCGAGGAACTAAAGATTGTTAGTCATTGTCTAGACTCTGTAGCATCTAAAGCTTATATTGACACCTCAAAGGTGGACTGGTCGTATACTTATAACCGTAAAAATCTTCCATCTGAAAATGGAAGTGATCCGCTATGGAATGGTGTGAAAATGCAACAGTTTGTTCCAAGAGACTGGTGGGTTGAGGACCTTTGTGAACTTCACATTGAAATGTATAAACGGATTATAACGACAATAAAAACTAAGGGAGGAATGTCTCGGGAAGTAATAGGTGAAGCATTGAAAGCGTATGCCTACAGAAGGCTACCGGGATTCAGCAAGGGTACACTACCAGGAAGTGATCCTGTCAAGTATCGGTACATGGTCGATGCGATTACTTCTCTGTTGCCGACAGAGAAAAATAGTGTTTCTTGTAATTTCTTGATCAGATTGTTACAGACTTCTATCTCTTTGGAATGTGGAGAAACAGTGAGAAGTGAACTGAAGAGGAGGATTGGCTTGCAGCTGGACGAGGCATCGGTAGCTGACCTCCTCCTTCGAGCCCCAGCTAGTGAAGCTACTACACACGATATTGACTTAGTACATGAGCTAGTTCAACAGTTCCTACTGCAGCAAAGGAGTGGTCAGAGCGATTATACTGAAGATAATGAATTTCAGGAGATGCCCCCTGCATTTGCATCAGATGCTTCCAAGGTTAAGGTGGCAAGGGTGATTGATGGATACCTAGCGGAAGTTTCTCGAGATCCAAATCTACCTTTGCTGAAATTTGTCAATCTTGCTGATATGGTCTCTGGCTTCCCTAGACCTTCCCATGATGGAATTTACCGTGCTATTGACATGTACCTTAAGGTATCCATTTTGCATTTATCTTTTTCAAACATCATGTTTTATAGTTTTGGGCTTCAGATATATGAAAAGGAAATTAATTAATGGGTAAAAACCACTTCTGTCTGCTCCTTGAGAATCACCAGAGGCACATATTTGTGTGGGCTGGTTTATCATCAAGAGTTCTGAATTATCATTTTCTTTTTCGCAGGAACATCCTGAGATCACTAAGAGTGAAAGAAAAAGAATTTGTAAACTAATGGACTGCCGGAAGCTATCAGCTGAGGCTTGCATGCATGCTGTGCAGAATGAGCGCCTTCCTTTACGCGTAGTTGTACAAGTGCTGTTCTTCGAGCAAGTCAGAGCAACAACATCATCTGGTGGTGGCAGCACTCCTGACCTACATGGAACAATTAAAGCCTTGCTTCCAGTGGAATCCCATGGGAGCTCAAGATCTGCTACTACCAACACAGAGGAGGACTGGGATGCCGTTCCCACAGCTGAGGAGCTTAAAGCTTTGAAAGGGGAGCTTGCTACTCTAAGGTTAAGAGACAAGGAAGGGAGCAATGATAGTAATTTGAAAGACATGAAACTGAGTGTCGAAAAGGCGGCTGGTGGCAAAGCAAAGGGTTTAATCATGTCCAAGAAGATCTTCTCAAAACTGTGGTCGAACAAAGATAGATTAAGTGAGAACAGCAGCTCGGATACATCAGAAAGCCCGGGATCTTCCAATGCTGGGGATTCAAAATCCACCCCATCAAGAAGTAGGAGGCATTCCCTGTCTTAGTGTTAGTTGCAGATTAACCAGTTCCTCATATGTTATGTAAAAGTTTTACCCCCTATTGTTGCTAGGATTGGAAGAAGCTAAGTCTGCCACTAACCCTTGAAAAGGAAGAGAGAATTACCCCTAAAAATTTTGAGCATTTGAAGAATGTATTTTGCAAGGTAGATGAGCTTGAAACTAAATTGGATCCTCTAGTTTGATAGTTTTTTCATTGTACTCAATTGTTCCCCAAGAGAAATATAGGTCTCCTCCTTTATTTAAGGTTCTCTTTTAACAAGAACAGAATTGGTTTTAGATATCAAGGAAAAAAGTCCTTATGTAGCACAGTGGACATATATATTGCAGTTAGTTTGTTAAGTAAGTCTGGTGGAAACTGACAAGCCATATTGGTTAATAGTTTGATCATTTTAATACTATGATGTATTTTAAGAATTTCAAAACGGAATAGCATGGTAACATATTAGGCGGAAACGATATAGAGAAGACATGAAAAAGAATTAAGGGGATACAACACGAGCTGTTGAAACACAACCTACATTTTGAAGTAAGAAATATTATATGCTTAGCATAAAAATTACAAGAAGCAAAGGTTGTCAAGATCTTCATGAACCAAGTTTTTCGTCTTTTACTGTGAGTCTGATTAAGAATAAAGGATTGCTCGTTACCTTCAACTTTTTATGGTAGGGTGTTGTTGGTAGAAATGACATCACGTAGCCACTACAGATTGTTATTTAGAAATTAGTCAGTGCGTCCTCGTTTTCAGTTTTTCAATTTAATTTTTCTCGATAAAAATGTTCTGACTTGTCCCAAAGTTAAGATTTTTAGTTTAAAATTTTAAGATAAAATAAGTACTTGCTAGTTTTAAAATAATATCCCTAAGCATGGCTGTTTGTTTGTGTACGCAAATTGGGAGCCTTGGCAATGTTGGACCTATAGGTTACGTACACTTTGTTTTGTACAGTTGGACCAATATCTGGTTATGTTTTGTGCCTAACTGTTGAATGACAGTCGCTATAAAGGGTTTATCAACTAATTTTGTAATCGCTTATTTAATTTTTCAACTATTATTAGCATAGATACTATCTATGTCCATTTATAAGTAGTTCATTACAAAAATTGGCTAATTCATTAAATATTGTTAATATTAGCCAATTAGTTATTTCTAACAAAAAAGGGTCAATTTTTTGCTTTTTTAGTAAGTGTTATTAGAATAGATTTGGTACGTCTTAAAGAGTTTGAATCTTAGTTTTGGGATGATTTGGCGGAGGTTTGAGGTGGTTTCAATTGAAAATTCAAAGTAGCAAATGGGACATGAAAAAATTATATGTGTATCACAGCGTGTATCATTTGTGCATCTCACACACACACACACACACACACACACACATATATATATGTATGTATCAAATGTATATCACATGTATATCCATATATACATGCTTGTGTGATACATGTGTCGGATAACAATTTTTTGAAATCGATTTTAACTATAAATTTTGATACCAAATCAGTCCAAATTACCTCCAATCTTCCTCAAAATTTGTATATTGACTCATCTATATGTTTTCAATACTATACCATTGAAAAATGTCCTTTTGCTTAGATTTTTGGAATCTTGTATATATATATATTTTTTGTATTTTATCACCTTGTTTGCTGCCTCATTCATGAAATTTCCTTTCCGTCTTGCATCTAATGTTGCTGTTCACGCTTAAAAATATGGAAAGGAATCTTTGGTGTAATTATGGAGAGAAAGAATTTTATTGATTTGAGTTTTCAATTTTTATATATACTTGACTAATTTTGATAAGTCTATATTAATGATTAGAAATTGATTAGTTGGAACTTATTTAGGACATATATGTAATATTAGTACTCCTCATTTCGTGTAAGCTAAAACCTTTGTTCTTCATGTTCTTTTCTATTCGCCATCTTATGTCGCCCTTTATTTAGGTCGCCCTTTATTTACATTTTACACTACATTCTGGATAAATATTTTCTTAATATCAAGCTGTATTATACATCCTTCCACTATCTTATTTTATTTGAATTGTCACTATTTGGATTTCAAATAAATCTTTCTTTTACATTGCTTTTCTCAAAATTTTTTTTAAAAGTTTCTTACATCAAATTATTTTCAGAAAATTAAGGAACGGAATAATACCCATAGTCCAGATTCTGTAATTCATTTTTTTTTTTTGACAGAGAGTAGTTCTTAGTTGACTGCATAAAGGGAGTTTGGGAGTGTAATGGAGTATAAGATTTCTCAGAGTTCATACCATCAATTTTAAACTTTAGAAATAATACAATGAATTTTAGCATATCTTTGTCTGGTCTTTGTAAACCTAGACATTTGGGATTTACACAAATAGCCAACTGAATTCATTATTCTCTTTTTTAGTCGGTATACATAGATTATACACAACTATATATAAATTATACATTGATCATACATATATTATATATTCGCCGCGGGCTGATATTTGTGTTAATTGAACTTCCAACAATTGAAAGGATTATACAAAATACTTAAATGGGTTGTCAAAAGTCTCAATCTTTTAATTTCGCTCACAGAGATATTCCTCTTATTTGTACCGCCACTTTTTTTTTTTTTTTTTTTTTTTTNCTTTTTTTTTTTTTTTTTTTTTTTGCAAGACCACTAGTTTAGTTTATTAAGTACTACTATAATATATGTACGAGTATAATATTTCTCAGGTGAATATATAGAAAGACAAAAAATATAAGTAAAACAAAACAAAATGAAGAGAGGATTTGTACAAATAATATAGGAGTAGTGGGCAAATATTGAAATGGGCCACAAAATCCAACTCTCAGCCCCACAAACCTGGGCCTTTTCTTTAAGGCCGTACTTGACCACACATACAAGATATGACATTCTCCCAAAAAACCAAACTCAGTAAATGGATTTATGCGTCGCCTACCGACATTCCATTATGGTACTTTGTTTTCACATTGGAATGTTCTCTTGAATAATGATTCTGCCTCTGAAATGTTACTTCTTCTCTAAATCTGAGTTGTTGTCATTCTCAGTGTTTTAAAAGGTCTTTTCGGGGTGAGCCTCAGGACGAGGTGTATCAAAAATGTCCCGAGGTGATGGTGTGAGACGAAAGTCTCAAAAGGTGTACGTCTAGCAATTCGGAATGTATGCCATACGCCCGGACGTTCAGGCCGTACGTCCGGGTGTTCGAGTCGCATTTTTGTAGTGAAACGTAAGTCCCGGAGACTTTTTTAAATTGAAATAAAATTTGTTGAATAATTCCTTTATATAATACCCAAATTCTCAAAAAGTCAACTTGTAATTACTCAAAAGTTTTAAAAAGGAACTAAAATATATCAAATTTAAAAATCAAGACCTTATTATTGATTAAAGCCCTAATTTATGGTCTTTCTTAATTCTTTATCTTGTTAGCTAGTCTGCTAATATCTCCCAAAATAACGAATATTCAATTTCTTTTACAAATACTAAGAGAACCCTATTCTCCTTCATAGTAGTAAGTTCAAATTTCAAATTGTAGGTTAGTCATCTTCCTCCATGTAGAAACTTTTATTCTTTTCCACTCAAGTTACTTGTACTTGTAAGTAGCGTATGATAAATTATTTTGACCAGTTTTTTATGGGAATGGAGCGCGCGTGCACACACTCACACACACACACACATATATATATATATATATATATATATATATATATATATATATATATATATATATATATATATATATATATATATATATATAGTTTCCTTTAATTTTTATGCAATTTTATCTGTTTATAAATATTTACTGTAATTATATTATTTTATAAAATTTTAAAAGTTAAATAGTTTAGAGACTTACGCCCCGTGTCTCGGGACTTGTGCCTCGCTGAGGATATTTAAAACACCTCGCCCTATGTTCACGCCTTTTAAAACACAGGTCGTTCTTTCGTGTCCCTCTAGATTTCAATTGAACTACAAGGACAAAACCATTGCTTTCAGATTATTGAGCTTTCACTTCAAACTGTCTACTACTGCGTACGTACTACTTTCAATCAGTCTCAATGAATTATGGTTTTGCATACTTTATCATTTAAAGCATACCATTTGCATCAATTGCTTAAGTTGTGACACTTGCAAAGAGGAATAGTGAGAGCACTATAGGGTGTGTTCTCAATCAAATGAATAATTGAAAATCACGGGAAATCAGGGTTCAATATAGGCAAAGAAAAGAAATAGTTGATTCCTTGTCATCTATTAGTAAGAAAATTCATTATTTGAAATATATTAAATCCTTGACTAAGTACACAAAAATGAAAAAGCAATTAAGGCCGACCAAACTTGACTTATATTAATTTGTAAAAATAAATGCGGCTTTTCTCCCACCTTACCTAAACCAACTATCGAGGAGAGAGTCGGGCTCAGTGTGGAGTTTTTTTACAAATTCAAATGCTGGGCACAGTTTGTTTCTCCTGGTATTGTTTATTTAGTATAAAAAACGTAATTAAATATGGTTAGGATCTAAGTTTCACACTGTCCGAGTCAAAGCTTGCCTAATTCGTTTTCTTTTTACCCTATTGACACAGACAAAGGAAAATATAATAGTATTGAACAAGATAGAAAAATGTAGAGGATACAAAAATAATGATCTATATCCAATCTGAGATTGTGATTGTGCTTATTTTGGTCTTGAACAATGACGTTTGTTAATGTGATGACTGGGACAGGCGCGAGGCAAAAAAGATGCGCCATTTGGATTCTATTTTTGTTATGAAACCAAGATTTTGGGAAAAAGCTTTTTTCTTTCGAAGAAGGGTCAATTGACACTGAAACATAAAGTACTAAAATCACAATCCTGTGACCTCGCATTATAGGTTCCAACTCATCATCCTCATCTCAAAGATTGGCTGGCTTTTTCTCTACCTTGAAAAAAAGAGTGGACAATTTAAGTTTTACTAAACTACAAATAAGGCTCACGCTAAGCACATATCTTTTTTATAAGATGGGATTAGATAAAGAAAGGATTATTGATAGAATTCGAGGGTCCACCAAACTATATAGAGAAGCAGGTTCTTTATTAGTTTTCACATATTACACATACACAGCGGAATGTAATTGACACTTGGAGTTTTTACGTTGAAAATTTCCAGCTCAATGGGATTTAAAACCACGACCTACACTTGTAGGATTTCAACTTCACTACGAAGCAACTTTCAGATTACAACCTATGTAACTTAGGAATTAACTACTTAATCCCTCACTAACTTGTAACACACCTATTACAAGCCACTTTATAATCCTTCTATTATAAAGACTTCACAACTTACTAACTCTAGCCAAGACACAAACACTGAAGTTTATGATTTTACAAGAGTTTCCTAATCAATGCTTCTAAACAAGCTAAGTAGGAATTACAATTGAAGAACTAATACAAAGTTACAACTCTACTAAGGACATATAAAAACTTGATATGGGAACTGGTCCGTAGCAGCGTCATACTTTGTTCTTGATGCAGTAGAGAATCGTTTTACTTGATAATCAATCACTTGGAGTGCTTGAGTAAATTCTCTAATGTTCAAGTGATATTTTGTCATTGGTTTAATGTTAGTATAACATTGATGACATCACTTGCATGACGTAAGCCACTTATGGTACAAGGTCCTTCCCAATGGAAGTGACTCCTGCACTGTGTTGCACCGTTTGCATGTGCAGTGTAGTCAGTCACTTTCCTGCTGTGGAGAGTTGACTTAGCACAATCACCAGGGGAACCTAAGACCATCTGTTCCCTGTGTTGATTCTTTAACCTCTGAAGTTCTGACAACTATCTCCAGCTTGAGTCAGGTTATTTTCAAGTGCTTGAGAATGTGTATCAAAAGTGAATCAGGTTCCTTATCTGGTTCTTAACATTAAGTTTGTTCGATCCACAAAATATAAAATAAAGGTACTTATAACATATCAATTTCCCCCTTTTTGATGATGAAAAACTTATAATTGAAAATCCTACAAACCAGATAGTGCACCAGGAACCTCAGTGAGTTCCCACTAAATCTGTATTTCAGGGAATCAGTGCACATCATTATTCAATAATGCAAAATAAATCTTCCCCCTTTTGGCATCATAAAAAGCCCATACCAAGTAAAAATTATAACGAAGTCTAGCGTGGTTAACTCATGCCACTTGTGTGCACACAACATGATAGAAAATAGAGACAGAGGAGCAATATCATAAACAACAAAAGGGAAAGACTTGCATTAACCAAAATTGGACTGTTAGAGGCGGGATCAGAATCATTGTTTCCATCCACAATTCCAAAAAAAGAACCAAAAACAAGTACCAGAAACAAACATCATCAAAATAGACTTAAAAGATAGACATTGGAAACTGGACACTGAGGGGACATTTCTTAAGGGGCACTGGAGGAAGAGGGATTTGAGGAGGTGGCAAGGGTTTTGAGGACAAGATCTATCTGAGCATTTGCGGACATTTTCTCATTGAGCAGTTTCTCCTTCAGGTTCTCAACCTGTTTCCGGAGCTCAGCATTTTCTTTCGTCAGCCGAGCAACCTCTGAGTTGTGAGAACAGCTAGAACCTGGTGCCTCTTGTAACTGACTGAGCTGATTCTCCAAAATGGCGTTCCTTGCCTTCAACTATCATATCTCCTTTGTGGCACTATTCTGGGCATTGATCAATTGAGAGATAGTAGAGGTGCTTCCAACTCCTCTGACCTTGTCAATGCATTCACATTCCTCAAGGGTGGTCTTGGATAAAGTCTACTTCTTTATCCCTACTTTGTCCTGTCCTAGAGGTACCTTAAAGAACTTGAAAACCTTTGTGAGGAGGAGCTCGTAAGGTAACCCATGGTTGCCATCCTTAAAATTTTCCACCTTTTACATGTGCTCAATCATGATTCCAGGCAGATTGATGGTGGTAAAACTATCCAGGGCTTCCATAAGGACTAGGTCAGCCTTTGATGTGATAGATCTCATCTCAGCACGGGGAAGCAGTACCTTGTTAACCATCTTAAAAATCAACTGATAGACTGGAAGGAGTGCCTTCTTGTGCTCCCATTCCCCTTGCTGGATTGCCCTTTCCTTGACAATGGAATTTCTGAAATTTGACGTGCAGGCAACCTGAACGGATGATAGCCCTTCGATAGGAACTCCAAGAATTGACGCCAGCACAACAAAGTCCATCACTATGTCCACTCCATTGACCAATGCACAAATTTGATCATCTTCTACCTTGAAGAGGTCTGCATAAAAGCTCCGCACCTCCTCCTCATACACCTTTGGTACATCAACTGTGAACAAGTGTTTCCACTGCTGGAACTCACAAATTTCTACCAACTGCCTCATCCCAGACATCTCCATAATCTCAGGGGCAAACGTGCGGCCCCACATCACCCGTTGATATCTCAACTTCTCTTTCCCAGAACTCTCACCAACTTTTGCTTTCTTGGAGGAACCGTGTTCCTTATCATTATCCAACTTTTTTTTCACTAACTTGCGACTGGACTGTCCCTTTTCTACAGACTTTGCATGCATATGCTCACTAGAAACTTCCACTTCTTCATGATCAAACTTGTCACTACTCACTTTCAGTGTTTTGTCACCAGAACTCTTCACAAACCTTTCACTGGAAGCAGCATCAACACTCTTAGAATGACTCTCAACACTTGTAGAAATGTACTTGTTGGATTGAGAGAGAGAGTGCTTCTTCCTCAAGGACTTTCGAGTCAAGGAACTAGGTTCCTCTTCGGATTCCTCATCCACAACAACCACATGAACATCCTTTTCTTGTACAACTTTTCCATCCTTGACCAACTTTCTCTTTCTTTGACTCTTCTGGATTTTCTTGAGAGCAGACTCTAGAGCCTCCTTTTTCTGCAACCGTGTAGTGGGTCGTTTAGGGGGTGGCTCTGGAGTTTCCACTGGCTTACTCCTACCCTGATAAAACTGCTAATCACCATATCATCTAGGTCCTCTTCACTTTCAGACTTCATCTGTGACACCACCATATTCAGGGGCTCAACATATAAGTGGGGAGAAGGAGCAGGATCAACACTGACCTAGGGAGATGATTCTTGGCCTGGATCATCCGTGGAGGGATCGGGTCCATCATTTGGGACCACAGTAGCATCATCTTGTGCCGGTTGTTAAAATGGCACAAATGCTCCCCTTTCTTCTGTGAGCTAAGGCTCTTCTCCCTGAGGCTCAGACCCCCCTATACCTTCCTCTACAACAACCCCTTCAGAAGCGATTGAGAGAATATTCTCTATTGCCTCCCTTTCTTGTGGTTCCATAGAAATTTCAATAGAGGGAGCAGTGATACCTGTAGAATCGCAACATGTCACGGTTGTCTCAGCTTTTTCAGGACTGATCGCTGGGTTTTCACTAGAGGGCTCTTCCATGGCGAGAGTCGATGTTTCCTAATTTCCTTCTTGAACCAAGTTACTCTGTTTAGTCTGTTCACTTTGTTTGACAGGCGAGATTGGAGGAGGACTGCCATTCTTAGACTTGCTCGAAGTCGACTTTTCGTGACTTTGATGAGGACCAGAATCTGAGTGAGTAAGAGAAGAAGTAGAGTGTGGAGAGGACTCTGCTCTAGGGTTTGTACTAGTGGTTGTGTTGGGTGAGGAGTCTACTTCTGGAGTTCTAACTGGTGTGGTCTCAATAGGGTTACTGTTAGGTACATTAGGAGTTACTTGATTTTCAGACATGGTGAAATCTTACTGGAGAAGTTTTGGGGGTTAAGAAGAGAGAAGACAAAGAGAGAATTTTGAACTTGAAAGTGAAGGAATGTGATGTTGATGGATGTATTTATGAACAGTGAGGGATCGGTTCTGAAATGACGGCAATTTTGCTTGGGAGTTGGGTCGTTCAGTGGTAGGTGAGACGCTTTGGGTGAAAATACACAACGTAAAGAGACTGACATGCTGAGGATGTGGAATTGTTTTTGTCCATTTTAAATTGTGTATGACAAAACAAAGAAGCTGCTAACTTGTGTCAGGAGAACAAGGTTCCCTGACAGGTCTTGCAAGTGAGCTTAACCCCTTTTACCAGTATAACTGCATCAGCTGCCCTGAAATTATCATGCATGTATATCTGTAATGGTATAGAAATGCCAGAAAACACTTTAGCTAATTTTACCTGCATATAACTTTCATATCCAATCATTGGGAACCAGGTCCTCAGTTGGGTTTTATCAACCCTAGTGCCAGGAGATTTCTCTCAAAATGTTCTCTGCTCAGGGCTTTGGGGAAGATGTCTGCAATTTGATCTTTAGTGCTGCAAAACTTCATACAGATGATCCCTTTTTCAACATTGTCCCTGAGGAAGTGAGGACGTACATCAATGTTCTTTGTCCTCTTGTGTTGGACAGGATTTTTGGCCATGTTGAGTGCATTTGTATTGTCACACAAGAGAGCTACACAATCAGTGTACACCCCAAAGTCTTCTAATTGCTGCTTGATACACAACAATTGAGCATAGCAAGACGTGATTTTCCTTTCCACTAGATAACCAACATAATCAGCATTAGCATACCCAATGAGATCAAAATTATCACCTGAAGGATAGTAGAGAACCATGTCCTATGTTCCTTTAAGATATCTCAAAATTCTTTTGATGCTTGCATAGAGACCCACATTGAACACAGTGTCTGGTCTGCTTGTAGTGAGATACATGAGTGATCCAATGATGCCTCTATACATGGTTTGATTTACAGAAGAACCAGGTTCATCCATGTCCAGACGTGTAGCCGTGCCAATGGGAGTGTCGATCACTTTTGATGTTTCCATGTCAAATCTTTTCAGAAGCTCCTTGATGTACTTCTGCTTGCTTATCAATGTTCCCTTTGTAGATTGATTTACTTTAAGTCCCAAGAAGAAATTCAATTCTCCCATCATGCTCATCTCAAACTCACTCCCTATTAGTTTTGCAAACTCTTCACAAAGAGAGTCAGATGTGGCTCCAAAAATGATGTCATCAACATATACTTGAACAATGAGCAGGTTCCTCCCTCGTTTCTTTAGAAAAGAGTGTTGTCAATTTTTTCTCTTGTAAAACCATTTTCTAAAAGAAACTTTGATAACCTTTCATACCAAGCTCGAGGAGCCTGCTTTAACCCATACAATGCCTTATCCATCTTGAACACATGCTCAGGATGCTTGTGACACTCAAATCCAGGAGGCTGCTTGACATAAACTTCTTCTATGAGGAAGCCATCCAGGAATGCACTTTTGACATCCATTTGGAATAGAGTGAATTCCATATGAGATGCAAGGGCTATATGAATTCTAATAGCCTCCATTCGAGCAAATGGAGTAAATGTATCATCATAATCAATTCCTTCTTCATGATTGTACCCTTGAACTACAAGCCTTGCCTTGTTTCTTGTTGTATTCCCAAACTCATCAAGTTTGTTCCTGAAACCCACCTGATCCCTATGATGGTATGATCTGTAGGTCTAGGAACCAGGTGCCATACCTTGTTTCTCTCAAATTGACGCATCTCCTCTTGTATATCTATGATCCAATCTGCATCTTTCAGTGCTTCCTTGATATATTTGGGTTCTATTTGGGAATGAAAGGCTAAAAAGGCAAGTGAATTTCTATCTTTTGATCTTGTTTGAAGTCCTGAATCAAGAGGGGTGATTATGTTGTCAAGAGGATGTGAAATTTTGTGCTTCCAATTTGGTACTTGAATCTCATTGGTAGAGGAACCAGGTATGTTTGACTGAGTTTCTTGGCCGCTTCTTTCTTCAGCAAGTGGAGTACCTTGGACTGCATCAACAACTCTATTTTCAGCTTCAGTTGTTGTGATCATGGGACCGGGTTCCTCTCCAATGGATGGAGAAGTAGTTGCATTATCTTCACTGGATTCCTTGACATCACTCATTATGTTTGCCTTCCCATTTGCCATGTCAATAACTTTACCTTGAACCAATAAGGGTTCTCCATCTTGATCAGCATTCTTGTCCTTCTCACAAAAGAGGTGAGACTCATCAAAGACCACATGTACACTCTCCTCAACACACCGAGTTCGTTTGTAGTACACTTTGTAAGCTTTACTTTGGGAGGAGTAACCCAGGAAGATTCCTTCATCACTTTTGGCATCAAATTTTCCAAGCCGATCCTTGCCATTGTTGAGAACATAACATTTGCAGCCAAATGTCCTCAATGAGTCAGTTTAGGCTTCCTTCCATTCAACAACTCATAAGGTGGTTTGTTTAGAAGGAACCTGATCAGGCACTTGTTCACCAAGTAGCAAACAGTATTGACAGCTTCTGCCCAGAAATTCTTTGCAATCCCACTATCAATTGACATTGTCCGCGCCATTATCTTCAAGATTCCTGTTCTTCCTTTCCACAACTCCATTTTTCTATGGTGTTCTTGGAGCAGAGAAGTTGTGAGTAATGCCATTTTCAATACAAAATTCATCAAATACTGCATTATCAAACTTTGTTCCATGATCTGATCTAATGCAGGCCATGTTTGTTCCCATCTTCACTTGGATTTTCTTGACAAATGCCACAAATATTTGAAAAGTCTCATCTTTGGCTCTAAAGAATAGAGTCCAAGTGAATCTGGAGTTGTCTTCCACTATCACAAAGATATATCTTTTTCCTCCTCTGCTTGGCACCCTCATAGGTCCACAGAGATCCATATGAAGAAGATCAAGTGGCCTTGAGGTACTGACTTCCTTTTTGGGCTTGAATGAAGATCTGACATGCTTTCCTTTTGCACAAGCATCACACACTTTATTTTTCTTGAAGCTCGACTTTGGCAGACCACAAACTAGGTCTTTCTGAACCAGTTTGTTCAGTAGTGAAAAACTTGCATGTCCCAGCCTTCTGTGCTATAGTTCAGCATCGTCATCAACAACTCTCGAACATCTTAGATCACCACTTTGCAGGGACTCAAAATCAGCAACATAAATATTCTTGTATCTTTTGGCCACAAGAACCACCTCACTAGTCACAAGATTTGTGACTGTGCATATCTTGGACAAGAATTCCACTTTATTTCCCTTGTCACATATCTGAGAGACACTCAAGAGACTGTACTTCAGGTCATTTACATAGTACACATTCTCAATTGAGTGAGTGAGTGACTTCTCAATCCTTCCAACTCCTAGAATGTATCCTTTTTTTGCCATTTCCAAAGGATACACTCCCTCCTTGCAGGGCTTTCAGTGACAGGAAATCGAGTGTACTTCCAATCATGTCCTTTGAGAAACCACTGTCCATGTACCGTTGTTGGCTGCTCCCCTTCGTTGCTCCCTGCACAAGGAAATTAAGGGTTAGATAGGAACCCAAACAAGTTTGGGTCCTTTGTAATGAGGAAAGGGATGAATTAGTGCTCTTTTAGTCCAAGCAGGCAGTATGCATTTTCTATTTGAAGGACCAGGTCCTCTAGCATTAGTTACTCTCTCAGCAAGGACTCTATTTTTCTAATGAGACTGAACCCTGGCCTTGCAGTTTTCCTTGAGGTGCCCATTGTTACCACAGTGGGTACACGACCAATTGTTGTGTACAGTAATATACTTGCTATGAGGGTTGTAGGGAGCCTTCTCCCTTTGGAAACCAATTCCCTGCCTGTTCCCCCCATTCCACTTAAGAGATTTTTTATCACGACCCGAAATTCCCACCGTCGAGACCGTGATGGCGCCTAACGCTGAACCCGTTAGGCAAGCCAACGTTAATATTCAAATTTTCATTAATCCTTTATTATTAGACGAGTACGGGTGAAATACAATATTTTTCATAAATAAAAGTACGAAAATGAAACAGACTATATATCTATAAATCAATCCACTGGTTTTACGAAATACCCAAAATAACCATATCCCAGATCTTTGGAGTCACAATATCACGGACTATCTATGAATAATATATGTAATGGTCTGAAAGAAGTAAATACATCTGTTTCTGAATTAACTAGAACATAAATAAAGAAGTAGAAGGGGACGCCAAGGCCTGTGGACGCCTGCAGAACTACCTCGATGTCTCCGACTGGACTGAAGACAGCCTCCTAGCTCTAATGTCCCAAGGGTCCTGTACCGGGATCTGCACAACAAAATATGTGCAGGTGTAGCATCAATACAACCGACCCCATGTACTAAGTAAGTGTCGAGCCTAACCTCGGTGAAGTAGTGATGAGGCTAGGACACGACAATCAAGACAACCTGTGCAATTTAATAATATTCGGAAAAAATAATAACAACAAGAGTAACCAGTTAAGTACAAGGGGAAAAGAGGAAACATGCTGGGGGAAAACAATATCAGATAACAGAAATAACGAAATAAGACAACAGTTCAATTATCTAAGTAACAACAGGAAATAACAATCACAGAGAAAAGAGTGCACGACATCACCCTTCGTGCTTTTACTCTCGTCCTCACCAAATAATAGATAGAAACGACACGACATCACCCTTCGTGCTTTTAATATCATAACATGGCACGGCATCACCCTTCGTGATTTTACACTCTCATCCTCACAATAATCAATACACGGCATCACCCTTCGTGCTTTACACTCTTCCTCACAATAATCAATACACGACATCACCCTTCGTGCTTTACACTCTTCCTCACTCAAACGATATCAATAGAAGAAGTTTGGCAAGGAAAAATCAACAATGTGAATCATAAATCGTAACATCCCGACAAGGGAACAACAATATAAATATCACTATCCCGGCAAGGGACACAACTATAACCAATCTCACTCAAGTACATATCTTTACATAATATTCCTTAACCGAACAAATACTCAACAATATCCATTACCAAGAATTTCCACCGAATGAACAACCACTAAAGTGAAATTTAAGCTATAATACAGTAAATATCAATGAAAATCACATAATTCATATTTTCCGACTCACGGGCGTGCTTGACACCAACGTATAGGTACTCGTCACCTCACGTATACATTGAACATGGTAATAACACATAGAAAATAAGACTCAACACCTATTCCCTCAAGCTAAAGTTAGGCCAAACACTTACCTCAATTTCCACGACAAAAATCAAGCCTCAATCACCGCTTTTCCTTTTGAACTCGATTCCTAATCGATTGTATCTAGACATAATTGACTCAATAACATCAATAAATGCTAAATAATTCAATTCCAATACTTAATTACTGATTTCCTATCATTCTTCCCAAAAAGTCAAAAATTGACCCCGGGCCCGCTCGGTCAAAACACGAGGTTCGTACCAAAACCCGAACACCCATTCACCCACGATCCCAAATATATAATTAGTTCTGGAATTCGACGCCAAAATAAGGTCTAAATCCCCATTATTCAAAAAGCCCTAACTCTACCCAAATCCCCAATTTTCTACTCTTAAGAACATGATTTAGGCGTAGAAATCTAATGGGTGTTAATGGAAATGGAAGAAAATGAGTATAAGATTACATACGTATGAATTTGTAGTGAAGTTCCCTTTCAAAACTCTCCCAATTTGGAGTTTGCAAGGAAAAGTTATGAAATTTTGGTTTAATCCCGTATGGGTTCTGTTTTTAAAATCACTGGGCAGAATTTAGGCCTATGCGTTCACGACAGGACCAATGCGATCGCATAGTTACCTTTCCCCCACCCTACGTGATCGCGACCTCAGTGGTGCGTTCGCACTGTGCAAAACCTACCCAGCCCCAGGTCCCCCTATACTCTATGCGTTCGCGTCTACCTGGGTGCGTTCGCGTAGAGTAATTTTCCTATGCTCCGCGTTTGCACCCTGTATTGTGCGATCGCACAGTGTTACTCATCCCCCTTCCCCGCGTGTGCATTGCATTCGCATGGACACCCATGCGTTCGCATAGGGTAAATTCCCTGGACACCAGCAACAGCCACAAGACACCAGATTTTCTAAGTAAAAAATCACCTCGACGCCTATCCGAAACTCACCCGAGCCCACGGGGCTCCAAACCAAATATGAAAAAAACCTCAAAAATATCCTACGGACATACTCGTGTGATAAAGTCGCCAAAATAGCTTCTTAAACAATGAGTCCGAATCACGTCAAACGACCTCCGTTTCTTACCAAATTTTACAAACATGTTATAAATATCACATTGAATCTGTACCGGGCTACGAAACCAGAATACGGGCCCGATACCATAAATTTTAAATATAACCAAATTTCCAAAAACTCTTATAATTTCAGTAAAATAATTTCTTCCAAAAATTCATTTCTTGGGCTTGGGACCTAGGAATTCGATTCCGGGGATACTCTCAAGTCCCATATTTTCCTACGGACCCTCCGGGACCGTCAAGTCATGGGTCCGGGTCCGTTTACCCAAAATATTGACGAAATCAACTTAATTTCAATTTTAAAGGCAAAACTAGCATTTTTCTCAGTTTTTCATATACAAGCTTCTCGGCTATACGCCCGGGCTGCGCATGCAAAATGAGGTGAAATAAAAGGAGGTTTTCAAGGCCTCAGAACACCGTTTTGACTTGTAAAAAGAGAGATGACATTTTGGGTCATCACATTCTCCACCTCTAAAACAATCGTTCGTCCTCGAACAAACATAGAAAAGTGCCTGAATCAGGTAAAAGATGGGGATAACGGCTCCGCATATCGAACTCGGACTCCCAGGTAGCTTCCTCGGCAGGCTGACCTCTCCACTGGACGCAAACCGAAGGATAACTCTTCGATCTCAACTGAAAAACCTGCCGGTCTAATATGACGACCGACTCCTCCTTATAGGTCAAATCCTTGTCCAACTGGACACTACTGAAATCTAACACATGGGCTGGATCTCCGTGGTACTTCCGAAGCATAGACACATGAAACACCGGATGCACAACTGATAAATTTGGTGGCAACGCAAGTCTGTAGGCCACCTCTCCCACTCTGTCAAGAATCTCAAATGGCCCAATGAATCTAGGGCTTAGCTTGCCCTTCTTCCAAAATCTCATCACGCCCTTCATGGGCGATACCTGAAGCAATACTCGCTCCCCAACCATGAATGCCAAATCACGAACTCTGCGGTCGGTATAACTTTTCTGCCTGGACTGCGCTGTACGAAGTCTATCCTGAATGATCTTAACCTTATCCAAGGCATCCTGTACTAACTCCGTACCCATCAACCGAGCATCTCCCGGCTCAAACCACCCAACCGGCGAGCGACACCGCCTACCATATAATGCCTCATAAGGAGCCATCTGAATGCTCGACTGATAGCTGTTGTTGTAGGCAAACTCAGATATTGGCAAGAACTGATCCCAAGAGCCTCCAAAGTCAATGACACAGGCTCGTAGCATATCCTCCAAAATCTGAATAGTACGCTCGGACTATCCGTCCATTTGAGGATGAAATGTTGTGCTCAACTCAACCTTCGTGCCCAACTCACGCTGGACTGCCCTCCAGAAATGAGAGGTAAACTGCGTACCTTGGTCAGAAATAATAGACACGGGCACACCATGAAGGCGAACAATCTCCCTAATGTAGATCTCTACCAATCTCTCCGAAGAATAGGAGACTCCCACAGGAATGAAATGCGCTGACTTGGTCAGCCTATCCACAATGACCCACACCGCATCGAACTTCCTCTGAGTCAGTGGGACCCCAACTACGAAATCTATGGTGATACGCTCCCACTTCCACTTAGGAATCTCAATCTGCTGCATCAAACCACCCGGTCTCTGGTGCTCGTACTTAACCTGCTCACAGTTCAAGCACCGTGCTACATATGCCACAATACCATTCTTCATCCTCCGCCACCAACAATGCTGCCGCAAATCTTGGTACATCTTCGCGGCGCTCGGATGAATGGAATACCAGGAACTATGGGCCTTCTACAATATCAACTCATGAAGTCCATCCACATTGGGTACACAAATACGACCCTGCATCCGTAAAACTCCATCATCACCAACTGTAAACTGCTTGGCATCCCCGTGCCGGGCCGTATCCCTGAGGACACACAAATGAGGATCTTCATACTACCGGTCTCGAATACGATCAAATAATGAAGAACGAGCAACTGTATAAGCTAGAATACGGCCGAGCTCAGAAACATCCAGTCTCATGAATCGATTGGCTAAAGCCTGAACATCCAAAGCATCGGCCACCACATTAGCCTTCCCCAGATGATATAAGATGGTGATATCATAGTCCTTCAACAGCTCCAACCATCTTCTCTGCCTCAAACTCCTTCTTCTTGAACAAATATTGCAAACTCTTGTGGTCCGTGAACAACTCGCAAGACATGCCATATAAATAATGCCTCTAAATCTTTAGCGCGTGAACAATGGCTGCTAACTCCAAATCATGAACTGGATAATTCTTCTCGTGAATCTTCAACTGACATGAAGCATATGTAATAACCTTGCCATCCTGCATCAGCCTGCACCAAGTCCAACCCGAGATGCATCACAATACACAGTATATGGACCTGAACCTGAGGGCAAAACCAACACCGGTGCCGTGGTCAAGTCTGTCTTGAGCTTTTGAAAGCTCGCCTCACACTCATCTGACCACCTGAACTGGGCACCCTTCTGAGTCAACCTGGTCATCGGGGCTGCAATAGATGAAAATCCCTCCACAAACCGACGATAGTAGCCTGCTAAGCCCAAGAAACTCCGAATCTCTGTGGCTGATATGGGCCTAGACCGATCCTTGACTGCTGAAATCGTCTTGGGATCCACCTGGATACCCTCTGCTGATACAATATGACCCAGGAATGCAACTGAACTCAACCAGAACTCACACTTAGAAAACTTATCATACAACTGACTGTCCTTCAAAGTTTGAAGAACGACTCGAAGGTGCTGCTCGTGCTCCTCCCGGTTGCGGGAATAAATCAGAATATCATCAATGAAGACAATCACGAAGGAATCCAAATAAGGCCTGAACACTCAGTTCATCAAGTCCATAAAAGCTGCTGGGCATTTGTCAACCCGAATGACATCACTAAGTACTCATAATGCCCGTACCGAGTGCGAAAAGCTATCTTAGGGACATCGGATGCCCTAATCCTCAACTTATGGTCGCCAGATCTCAAATCGAACTTCGAAAATACCTTGGCACCCTGAAGTTGATCAAGCAAATCATCGATTCACGATAATGGATACTTGTTCTTGACGGTCACCTTGTTCAATTGCCGATAATCTATACATATCCTCATCGACCCATCATTCTTCTTAACAAACAACACCGGTGCACCCCAAGGCGAGACACTAGGCTTACTGAAGCCTTTATCAAGCAAATCCTGCAACTGTTCTTTCAACTCCTTTAACTCTGGCGGGGCCATACGATACGTTGGAATAGAAATAGGCTGAGTTCCCGGAGCCAAATCAATGCAAAATTCAATGTCCCTGTCGGGTGGCATACCCGACAGGTTTGGAGGGAATACCTCTTGAAACTCACGGACTATGGGAATAGACTCCATAGAAGGAACCTCGACACTAGAATCACGAACATAAGCCAAATAGTCCAAACACTCCTTCTCAACCATGCGCCGAGCCTTCATATATGAGATAACCCTGCTGGAAGAATGGCCAGGATCCCCTCTCCACTCCAATCGAGGCACTCCCAGCAAGGCCAAGGTCATAGTCTTGGCATGATAGTCCAGAATAGCATGATAGGGGGACAACCAATCCATCCCCAAAATAACATCGAAATCGACCATATCAAGGAGTAGAATATCTACTCTGGTCTCCAGACCACTGATAACCACTATAAATGAATGGTAGACTCGATCTACCACAATAGAATCACCCATCGGTGTAGATACATATACAAGAGTACTCAGGGAGTCACGAGGCATAATCAGATTAGGATCAAAATATGAGGACACGTAGGAATATTTGGACCCCGGGTCAAATAAAACTGAAGCATCCCTGCTGCAAACTTAAACCATACCTGTAATGACTGCATCGGAGGCCTCAGCCTCAGGCTTGGCAGGAATAGCATAACATCGGGGCTGGGTCGCACCAATCTGAACATCTCTGGGTCGACCTACTACAAGCTGACCTCTACTTCTAATAGCATGACCTCCACCTCTAACTGTTTGACCTCCACCTCTGGCACCTCGACCTCCACCCCTAGCTGGCTGAGGGGGTGGTGGAGCACCTGGTGCGAGAATCATAGCACGAGAACCCTGGTGCTGAGAACCACTCGAGGCTTGGGGAAAAAATCTAGAAATGTGCCCCGGGCCACCACAAGTATAACAAGATCTCGGCTGCTGAGACTACTGGCCCTGAAACTGTCTTAGTCGATCGGAGTAACCACTCTGAAAACTCTAGAGCGGTGGTGAACTGATAGGAGCTGGTGGTGCACTGCGGGATACCTGGAGTGCTGACTGAAAGGGTCTAGGAGGATGAACCCTACCAAAAGAATCCTTGCCTCCAGATGAGGTACCACTGAACCGACCAAAATGACGAGGCCTCTTGTCAGACCCCTGACAACTACCCGTGCAATAAGACCATCTCGACTCGCCTGGTCACATTGGCCGCCTCCTGGAATGAAATATAATTGCTTGTCTCTCTGGCCATTTGTATCTAATCGGCTGAGCTAGTCCCTCTATAAAACTCCTCACCCTCTCTCGGTCGATGGGGAGTATCATGATAGCATGTCGGGCCAAAGTGATGAATCGGGTCTCATACTGTGTAACTGTCATAGAACCCTGCTGGAGACGCTCAAACTGCCTCCGGAGATCCTCTCTCTGGGTGACTGGAAGAAACTTCTCCAAGAACAAATTGGAGAACTGGGCCCAAGACAAAGGCGAAGATCCAGCTGGTCTGGTCAAGGAATAATCTCTCCACCAAGTCTTGGCGGGACCAGAAAGGCGGAAAGTAGCAAAATTGACCCCATTATGACTAGCATTTTTCTTAGTTTTTCATATACAAGCTTCCCGGCTATACGCCTAGGCTACGCACGCAAAATGAGGTGAAATAAAAGGAGGTTTTTAAGGCCTCGAAACACCGTTTTGACTTGTAAAAAGAGAGATGACTTTTTGGGTCATCACATTTTTCGAGATCACTCTTCACTCTTCCTAGTTCTTCCTGAAGTTGTTTGTTTTTCTCAACCTTAGCACACAGCTTGGTCTTTACTAAATTTAACTCATTTTCAAGCTTAATGTTTGCCTCATTCGCAACTTCCTTTCCTTTTCAGAGTTTCCATACCTACTTTCCATTTTAAGTTCCTCAATTGTCTCCTTCAAGTCTACTACCACCACTACTAAGTCATATCTCTCTTGCTCAATGTTAGCAACTCTCTCAGTTAAGGCTTCTTTTTCCTTACTTACACACTCAATGGTTTACTTTAAATCTACCACAACAACCATTAAATCATTTCTTTCATGTTCTATACTTGCAATATTCTCATCTAAGGCATCCTTTTCATTTTTCAGGTTCTCTATTGTTTCTTTCAAATCAACTACAACGACTACTAGGTTATCTATGTTTGTTCAGCTTCTCCTAGCATCAATTAACACATTTGCTAATGACATGAGCTTTTTAGGAGAGTAAGATTTTAGATTTCTTTGAATATCCAGAAAATTTACCTCATCTTCATCGTCATCAGATTGAGCCATCAACGCAAAAATTGAGTCGTAATCAGTTGCTTCACTTTCCACTACCATCATTGAACTGTCACCATAATTATTTTCTTCTTCAGACTCGCTGGAGGAGTCTCCCCATGCAGCAAGAGCTTGCTTCACAACATTGTTAGCGACATTTTTTCTCTTGAAACGTCTGCTTTTTCTGAGTTGTGTTTGAATTGATCTTTCTTTAAGAGAGGACAATCCTTGATGAAGTGTCTGGCTTGCCACATTTATGACAAATATCATAATTTTTTGACTTGCTAGAACTGCCCCTTTTTGGAATACCTCCATTCCTGCGAACCATTTTCTGAAATCTTCTTGTCAGGTATGCAATATCACCATCTTCACCACTTGAGGACCATGTTATTTTCTCTTTTGGGCTCTCTTCTTTCACTGCCCTTCTTCTTTTTCTTCTTCATTTCATAAGTCTTCAAGTTTCCAACAAGATCATCTATGGTCAGTGTTTGCAAATCCTTCGCCTCAGTGATGGCGTTTACTTTGCTTTTCCAAGAACTCGGTAGTACACAGGATTTTTCTGACGATCTTGTTTCTAGGAATGATTTCAACAAGATAGTAAAGCTCATTTATGATGGAGGTGAATCGAGTGCGCATATCTTGGATGGATTCATCATCCTTCATCCTGAAGAGCTCATACTCAGTGGTGAGCAGGTCAATTTTGGATCGCTTCACCATTGTTGTTCCCCCGTGAGCTGTCTGCAAAGCTTCCCAGATTTCTTTTGCAGATTGACACGCCGATATCCTGTTGTATTCATCAGGGCCTATGCCACACACAAGAATTTTCTTTGCACGAAAATTCTTCTCTCCTTTAGATCAACATCATTAAATTCGTTCCTCATCTTAGGAATGGCTACAACTAGATCTCCAAGATTCTTAGTAGGGAAAAATGGTCCATTAGAGATGACATCCCATAGCTCAGAGTCTTCATCCATGATGAAGTCGTGCATCCTAGTCTTCCACCACCCATAGTACTGACCATTAAACCTTGGTGGCATGTGAGTAGACTGACCTTCTTCAAAATTTGGTGGAGCAGCCATGAGGATCCTTTCTAGGTGTTAGCCTAATAGAAAGAATACGCTCTGATACCAATTGATAGAATCCGAGGGTCCACCAAACTATATAGAGAACCAGGTTCTCTATTAGTTTCCACAGATTACACACACACACACACAACGAAATGTAATTGACGCTTGGAGTTTTTACGTGGAAAATTCCCAGCTCAATAGGAATAAAAACCACGACCTACACTTGTAGGATTTCAACTTCACTACTGAGAAACTTTCAGATTACAACCTATGTAACCTAGGAATTAACTACTTAATCCCTCAGTAACTTGTAACACACTTATTACAAGCCACTTTATAATCCCTCTATTACAAAGACTTCACAACTTGACTAATTCTAGCCAAGACACAAACACTGAAGTTTATGATTTTACAAGAGTTTCCTAATCAATGATTCTAAACAAGCTAAGTAGAAATTAAAATTGAAGAACTAATACAAAGTTACAACTCTACTAAGGACATACAAAGACTTGATATGGGAACTGGTCTGTAGCAGCATCATACTTTGTTCTTGATGCACTAGAGAATCATTTTACTTGATAATCAATCACTTAGAGTGCTCGAGTTATGAGTTATTTTTGTCTTATGATAGTCATGTGTTATTTTTAATTCAAGTGAGTTGTGGAACAAAAGTTGGCAAACATCATCACAAGTTATATTCATAAATATGCTAAAATTTAGGTCAAATGTAGCTGAGTTTCTCTCCCAATATACTTGGAATTCGAGGATTATTTACCTACCAAATTTAATATCTATGATTCTAGTTTCCAACGCATTAAACCGTTCATATATAATACGTCGGAGTAAAGAGATATTCGCATTTTGCGAGACTGCGCCAAGCAGCTCTCTATGGGACCCATATAGACGGTTTAGATATGTTGATATATATAAGACGCCTCAACCACGTTTTAACTCATTAATTTTCAGTATCTTCAGACCCTAGACAACTAAAAACACTCTCTCAAGGTTCTCTCTTGATCCAATACCCAAAAAAGGGCAAACAACACAAATCAAGTGTCGGGAATCCCGTCGCGCTAATAAGTTTCTTGTTCTTCTTGTTGTCACTGATTTTTGGGTGGTTCCAGCTCATGTGGGAGGTTGTTTTAAGTGGTTTATGTTCTGTAAAATAATCTCCCATGGTTTTCATATCAAATCTAGGTTTTTTCAAGTCTTGCAAATGGATTACACCATATTTCAACATCAAAAGTTAGTTCTAGTGAAGAATAATACCTGTTTGAGGTTATGTTGTCATTGAGGATAGTTGTGGGCTGTGTTTTACTGAAATTTCAAGTTTTTGCTACTGGCTAAGGTGAGTATAACATCCTACTAATTTTTCTTAAGCTTTCTTGTATGTTGTTTAAGCTGTTAGGATGATAAACTACAAGATAATACTTGAATTAGCATAAGTCACTTCTATGGTGTTGTATTGCCATTGAGGGTTTTTGTAAGCTAAATATAACTTGGATTTCAACTTGAAGCTACTGTAGGAGGTATGTTTATTGTGTTCTTGAATGTTCTTAAGGTTATCTTGATGTTGATTAAGTTAAATGGTTGGACTAGACATGAACTAGTGAATAAAGTTGCTAATTGAAAATAGTTGGAGTTGTGGATTGTTTTTTTTTTTGTTATAAATATATGGTATAAGGATGGAATCATTGTTGAATTACTTCATTACCATTTTAATGATTTTGTTACGTTAATGCAATAAGTCTATAAGGGTTGATATGGGTTATACGGATTTCAATCGGAGTTTGCCGCTCGTCGTGAAGTAGTTATGACTTGTTGTTGTTATATGGTGGCTTGTTATTGATATTTATATGTTGCTGGATTTCTCTGGCTTTGGTTGTTGGTATATGGTATTTTAGGAGGCCCTTGTTATTGGGGAGATGCTGCCCGAATTTAAGTAAACGAGCTACTAGCTTAAGTTACAGACTTAGCCTTTGCTCAACACTGATTTTGAATCTCCTTATGCTATGATAGATTAAGTTGACTTGTTTGAAGAGTTGCTTGGAAGGTACTAAGGACTCAACTTGGTTAAGGTATGTTAATGCACTTCCTTCTTTCTTTTGGCATGATCTAAAGTGAAACGAACTTACACGATATGCTATTTCATAATGAATCTACTCCTAGCAACTAAGGTTGTCCATGTTGTTCTTTTCTTATAAAGTTATCCTAAGAAAGTATGTATTATCCTTGAATCCTACTGAAGTTCATATTGATGGTATGATGTCCATAATTTTAATCGAAAGTGCAATGACCTTACGTCACTCCGAAAGGTTTCGAACGTGATTCCATGAGTCCAGCATGCATTATATATGTATCTACTTTACTCTACCGAGCCGCGCTATAGTCGGCGGGGGACGATACCTATTGTGCAGCCACTGATCAGTTGGGTTTACCGAGCTCCACGTGGACGGGCACGATTCTACCGAGCCTTATGATGGCAACTGAGTCCTCTTCGAGGCCCGGGTATGTTATGATGATGATGATGCCCACAGAAGGTATGTTTTTAAAAGATCATGTATATATATGTATCACGCATTTCATGTCACTATCTCTCAGAGGCACTCAGATGCTACATGTTGTATCTCCTATATCTCTCTTTACATTACTGTTCTTATTTATGCTTTTCTGCCTTACCTACTCAATACTTTATTCGTACTGACGTCCCTTTTGCCTGGGGACGCTGCGTTTCATGCCTGCAGGTCTCGATAGACATGTTGACATTCCTCCTAGTAGTCTATCAGCTCAATGAATAGTGTTGGTGCATTCCAGTTTCTCCGGAGTTGCCTAGTTGGTCAATATGATTTGAACATGTATTGATTGGTATGGCGGGGCCCTGTACCAACCTTTATGATGTTTATGTACTCTTAGAGGCTTGTAGATAGATGTCAGGTATATGAATACTTTTATGGCCTTGTCGGCCTATGTTTTGAGTTTACAAATGATCATGTCAGCCTTATAGGCCCGTATGTCACATGTATAAGTTTCTATATCATGTTAGGTCGTCCTATGTCTGGAATTCCCTTATGTTTTATTTCGGTTATGTCATGATGACCCTTTTGGCACATTTACCCATGATAGTATGATAAGAAAGCTATATTATGTTGGTACTCGATTGAGTAAAGTAACGGGTGCCCGTCACAGCCCTCCAGTTTGGGTCGTGACAAGTTCGTTACAAAAAAAAATTTATTTTTATATTTTTTAATAATTTATTATAAATGGAGTTTTATTCTAGGTGAATGTATATCCTTTAGAAAGTTTATTACTTTGTGGCTAAGTTACTTTTCCTCTATAAATAGAGGGGTTTTATCCCACTGTAACTGGTCTCATTATCAATAAGAATAACCTCTCTTTCCTTGAAATATTCTTCTTTCTTTTAGTATTTTGTTCCATAATTTAATTTTTCGTTCTTATTTTACCTTAATAATATGTTTTTGTAGTCTTGATGTACCTTGACATTTTTAGATCACAAGTTTTAAAATTTTTTTTTTGAGCTCCATACGTGTCAACTTACATCACAAAATTGAAATGTGGGACTATGTATTTTCACGTAAAATATGATGTTGTTAGTTTTTCCTAAAGCAAAACATATTCACATCCAAACTAAGGACCCATTTGTTACACCTCTTTTTTCCAAAGATTAGGAGTTTTTTCAATTAAAGTAACATTATTCGAAATGGGGTTATTTATTTAATTAGAGTTGCCACTTGAGCTAAGAATTATGGTGTCCCTAGTCTCCGGTTTGTTTTAAAATCCCAAATCGAGGAAATTGGCTCTATCTATGATCCACAAACACAGAAGATCGAGTAAGGAATTTTATTAATCCGGGAGAAGGTATTAGGCATTCGCGGATTTTGTGGTTTTAGCACGGTCGCTTTAATCATACCTGCATTAATTTATTATTTAATTACATATTTTTAGAACGTATGTCTGTTTTACCTTTAACCGCTTTTAATTATGATGTGTATAGATTTATCTTTGAAAGGGATCGCATCTGTGTATATCCGTTGTGTTTATTGTTCCAAAATTATTTCACGCGTAAGCGTACACAATTCATAACACTTTAATATTGTTTAAAATTATTTGGCCAAAGTCGCACGAACGTGTGCCTTGATTTATTTTGGGATCATAATTATGTCATGCGAACGTGTATTTAATCATGATAGTAGATTAGAAATGCGCTGATAGGTTATAAGTACCTTCGTTTTATATTTTGATGATCTAACAATCTTTATGTCAAGAACCAGATAAGGAACCTGATACAGATCCTCAAGAATTTAAAGATCAACAAGTCTCCAGTTGGGGACACAGTTCAACTCTTCAAAGTCAAAGGAACAACAGAGGGAACATATAGCTACCAGTTTCCGAGGTAACTGTACAAGTCAACAAGTCTCAAGTTGGGGACACAATTCAACTCTTCTGAGTCAAAGAAACAATAGAGGGAACATATAGCTACCAGTCCCCGAGGTGACTGTACAAGTCAACTCTTTACAGTTGTAAAGTTGCTGCCTGCACATGCTACAATGCAGAAATAGTGCAGCAGTTAACTTTATGGGGAATGCTCTTTACCTAACTTGCTTACATCATCCAAGTGATGTCACAAATGAGATATTAACATCAAGCAAAGGTAAAAAAATCACTTGCACATTCAAGAACTCATCAAGCAATTCTCTTAAGTCTGTGTCAATCTTGCAAGTGATTCTCAAGGGCCTCAAGAACGAAGAACAACATAACCAAGGACCAGTTCCATGTATTGAAGTTATTACATATCCTTAGGTTTGTTGAGTCTTTGTTATTTGTTCTTTATTTGTAACTTCTATCCAGCTTACTTAGAAGCATGTCTGTAGAAAATATTTTGTAAATCATAAACCCTTGTGTTTATGTCTTGGCTAGAGTTAGTCAAGTTGTAAAGTGTTTGTAATAGAGTTATTACAAACACTTGTAATAGGGTGTTACAAGTTAGTGAGGGATTAAGAGGTTAATTCCTAGGTTTAAAGTCTTTGTAATAGACTTATTGCAAAGTGGCTTGTAATAGAGTGTTACAAGTTAGTGAGGGATTAAGAGGTTAATTCCTAGGTTTAAAGTCTTTGTAATAGACTTATTGCAAAGTGGCTTGTAATAGAGTGTTACAAGTTAGTGAGGGATTAAGAGGTTAATTCCTAGGTTACAATAGGTTGTAATCTAAAGTTTCTCAGTAGTGAAGTTGAAATCCTACAAGGGTAGGTCGTGGTTTTTGATCCCGTGAGCTGGGAGTTTTTCACGTAAAACTCCATTGTGCCATTTAGTTAGCAGTGTGTGTGTGTGTGTTTTCAGTGGGAACTAATAGAGAACCCGGTTCTCTATATAATTTGGTGGACCCTTAAATTCTATAAATTGGTATTAGAGCAGGTTCTTTCTAAAAGGTTAACACCTAGAAAGGATCCTCATCATGGCTGCTCCACCAAACTTCGAGGAAGAACAATCAACCTATAGACCCCCAAGATTCAACGGACAATACTATGGTTGGTGGAAAACAAGAATGCATGACTTCATTATGGCTGAAGACTCCGAGCTATGGGACGTGATTTGTGATTGTCCCTTTGTTCCTATGAAGGCTGTTGTAGAGGGAACAATGACTGTTCCAAAGAAAAGAAAAATACAATGGTGCTGACCGAAAATCTATTGAGAAGAACTTCAAGGAGAAGAAGATTCTTGTGTGTGGTATTGGACCAGACGAGTATAATCGTATCTCGGCATGTGAATCTATCAAGGAAATCTGGGAAGCTCTTCAAACAACTCACGAAGAGAGTACTCAGGTAAAGCAGTCCAAAATAGATATGCTTACAACTGAGTATTCTTTAAAATGAAAGAGGATGAGTCCATTTAAGAGATGCATACCCGCTTCACCTCCATAATCAATGTGCTTCATTCACTTGGTGAAATCATTCCAACCAACAAGCTGGTCCGAAAGATACTCAGTGTTCTACCAGGTTCCTGGGAGAGCAAGGTGAATGCTATCACTGAAGCAAAGGATCTGCAGAAGCTGACCTTTTATGAACTCATTGGAAATCTCAAAACTTATGAGATGAAGAGAACAAAGGATCTTGAAAGAAGAGGGTCCAAGAAGGAGAAGAACCTGGTTCTCAAAGCTGCGAACAAAGACTCAAGTACTGATGAATCTGACATTTAGTATCTCATTCAAAGATTCCAAAAGATGATTCGAAAAAATAGTGGGATTCCAAAGAAAGGAAGTTCCAGCAGGTATTTAAAAGGAAATGATTGTTGTCATAAGTGTGGAAAGCCTGGACACTTCTTTAAAGACAGTCCTCTTCATAAGCAGGATCATTACAAAGACAACACTGAAAAGGCGAATGAGAGGAACCAGGTTCCTGAAAAAAGATTCAAAAGAAAAGACGCCGCTGACAACGTTGTGAAACAGGCTCTTGCTGCATGGGGAGACTCTTCCAGCGAATTTGAAGAAGATGGTGGGCAAGGTAACATCTCCATGATGGTAGTGGAAAGTGAAGCAGCTGAGTATGACTTTATTTTTGCCTTGATGGCGCAGTCTGATGATGATGGAGATGACGATGATGATGATGAGGTAAACCTTTTGGATGTTCAAAGAAATTTGAAATCCTATTCTCAAAAGAAGCTTATATCCTTGGCTAATGTTTTAATTGATTCATATCACAGTCTCATCAATGATAAAAATGCGCTAACCACTGAACTAGGAGGAATAGAACACGAGAGAGATAATCTTGTGGTGGTTATGGATGATCTATAAGAGACAATTGAGGAACTAAGAAGGGAAAATAGGCCCGTGAACACTCAAAAGGGAAAGGAAGTTGCAAGTGAGGCACACCTTAGGCTTGAAAATGAGCTAAAATCAGTAAAATCTAGTTTGTGTGATGAGGTTGAGAGAAGTAGACAACTTCAGGTAGATCTAGGCAGAGTGAATAGTGACTTAGAAAAATCTCTTAAGTGGACCTGGTCCTCTTATGCAATAACTTCTATGTATACGAATAATGGGGGAAACATGCATGGAATCAGGTTCAAAAGGGAAACGACTCCCTACAACCCACATAGCAAGTACGTTACTGTACCTGACAATTTGCTTTGCACTCACTGTGGCAACACCGGGCACTTTAAAGAAAATTGTAAGGCCAGAATGCAGTCTCAACAGAAAAATAAAGTTTTAGCTGATAAAGTAACTGCTGAGGAACCTGGTCCGTCACATAAAAAACGTATAATGCCTGCTTGGACCAAAAGAGCCTTTATTCACCCCTTTTCTTATTACAAGGGACCCACACTTATTTGGGTTCATATGTCTAATCCTTGATTTTATTGTGCAGGGAACAGTAAAAGGGAGCAGTCAATAGAGGTACATGGATAACAGCTGCTCGAAGAACATGACTAGAAGTACAAATGATTTCCTCTCATTGAAGGCCCTGCAGGGAGTGAGTGTATCCCTTGGAAATGGAAATAAGGGATACATTCTGGGAGTTGGAAGGATCGGGAAGTCTCTTTCCCACTCTATTAAAAATGTGTACTACGTGAAGGGGTTGAAGTATAGCTTGCTGAGTATGCCCAAATCTGTGACAAGGATAACAAAGTGGAATTTGTATCTAAAATATGCACAGTCACAAATCTTGTGACTGGTGAAGTGATGTTAGTGGACAAAAAATACAAAAACATCTATGTTGCTAACTTTGAGTCCTTGTAAAATGGGGATCTTAGCTGTCTGAGGTTGTTGATGATAATGTTGAGCTATGGCACAAAAGGCTGGGTCATGCAAGTTTCACGTTGCTCAACAAATTGGTCAAGAAGGACCTGGTTCGTGGTCTTCCCAAGTCAAGCTTCAAGGATCACATGGTGTGTGATGCATGTGTAAAAGGAAAGAAAGTAAGATCCTCTTTCAAGACTAAAAAGGAAGTTTGCATCTCAAGGACACTTGATCTCCTCCATATGGATCTATGTGGACCTATGAGGGTGCCAAGTAGAGGAGGAAAGAGGTACATATTTTCGTCATTGTGGATGACTACTCCAGATTTACATGGACCTTGTTCCTTAAAACTAAAGATGAGACTTCAGCTGACATAGAGGAACCTGGTCCTCAATCACAATATCTAAAGAAGAAAACAGAGTTGTGGATGCTGTACATGGAACTCTAGCTGCTGAGGAATTCAAACCAGATCAAAGGCAAGAAACTCACTTTCCTTCTCAGCCTTTCTCTCTTAAATAGATCCCAAGAATATCAAAAGAAGCATTGAAAGATGCGATCTGGATTACAACTATGCAAGAAGAGCTCCATCAATTTGAGAGGAACAGTGTTTGGAACTTGGTTCGACGACCTGCTGACAGAACTTTTATAGGAACCAGGTGGGTATTCACAAACAAACTTGATGAGGTTGGAAGCACGTTTTTAAACTCGATAAGGCTTTGTAAGGGTTAAGGCAGGCTCCCCGTGCTTGGTATGAAAGGTTGTCTAAATTTCTTCTAGAAAATGGCTTTACAAGAGGGAAAATTGACAACACTCTTTTCCTGAAGAAACGAGGAAGGAACCTGCTCATTGTGCAGATCTATGTTGATGACATCATCTTTGGAGCAACAATTGACCCTCTATGTGAAGAATTTGCAAAACTCATGGGAAGTGAGTTAGAAATGAGTATGATGGGGGAACTGAATTTCTTCTTAGATTTACAAGTGAAGCAAACTCCCAAGGGGACAATGATAAGTTAATAGGAATCTCATCTGAAATCTTCCAAGAGAATCCTAAGATATCTCATAGGGATGCATGACTTGGTTCTCTACTATCCCTCAGGAGATAACCTTGACTAAATAGGTATGTTGATGTTGACTATACTGGGTATCTGGTGGATAGGAAAATCACTTCTGGCATGGAATTTTTTCTAGGTTCATGTCTGATTTCATGGGGTATAAGAAAAACAAAACTCAGTGGCCCTCTCTACCATAGAAGCGAAATTTATGGCTGCTGCATCTTGTTGTGCTCAATTGTTATGGATTAAACACCAACTTGAAGATCTTGGTGTGTTCTCTGAGTGTGTGCCCTTACTATGTGACAATACTAGTGCACTCAACATGACCAAGAATTTAGTTCAACATAAGAGAACAAAGCATATTGATGTGCGTCACCACTTCCTCAGAGACAATGTTGAAATGGGGGCACATATGCATGAAGTTTTGCAACACAGATATCAAATTGCAGATATCTTCCCCAAAGCTCTGAGCAGAGAGCATTTTGAAAAGAATCGGTTGGCACTAGGGCTGATGAAATCAAACTGAGGACCTGGTCCTTCGATGATTGGCTATGAAAGAAATGTACAGGCGAAATAGCAAAAAAGTGTTTTCTGGCAAAGTATAACTCAGCTCTATACCGTTACAGGTAGACATGAATGAAGATTACATAGCAAAAAAGTAGCTAATGCATTGCACATTAGCCAAAGGTTGAGGCTTACATTTGCAAAATTTGTCAGGGAACCTGGTTCCCTCGACACAGGTTAGTAGTTCCTCTGCACTCTCATGCACAATTTTTAAACCCAAGTGTCTCATCTGAAGCGACCCGACTACCCAAATTGATACCCATTCCTAACCGGTTCCTCACCTCTATTAAATAACTCCTCTCACAGTCACTTTCATAAGTGTTCACATTCCACCATGTATAAAAATCATTTACAAGAACAGGAAGCTAAAGAAAATATGTTGTCAATAGCTGCTGAGGGAAGTCTGGTTGGAGGTTATGAGGTTGTTTCTGAGTCTCAACGGGGAAGAAAATGGTGCAGAGGTCGAGGGTAGGGAACTGGTGCTTGTCGAAACTTTGGCACATGACAATACTACTAGGGAACCAATTGAGGGACCTGATCCCTCCATCCAAGAGGAGCCCTCTGCTTCCAGTTGGGATAAAACCCCTGGTTCTCCACAAGAACCCTAGGTCAGTACTGATCCTGCTCCCTCTCCTCATTTTTATGCTGAGCCATTAACAAGTGTGGTTCCTGAGATGCAATCTTTGTTTGAGGAGGAGAAGGAGGATGGTGAAGAATAAGATTATGATAATGTAGATTTGGCTAGCTTTATTAGTGATAGTAGTAGAAAGGCACCTCCCCAGGGGTCATCTTCTAAGAGACTAACCACGAGGTTGCCAAGAAAAAAGGGAAGAACTTGAGTCCATCCTAAGGAAAAGTAAAAAAAAAAAAGGGAATAGAAGAAGAGGAGATTGGTGAAAGATAGAAAGGTTGTAAATGAGAAGGTAGTGTCTCCATGTGGATGATGAGGTAGAATTAGTTCATAAGTCCTCAAAGAAACTTACTGTTCCAAAGTCCAAGAGGGAGTCAGCTAGTGAGAAAGAGGATGAGAAAATTTTTGAGGAGTCCTGTGAAAAAGTGGCTGAGGAGTCTGCTGAGAAGATCCCCAGGAAATTTTTAGAGAAAGGCAAGAGTGTAAGAAAATTAATATAAAGGAAGATTGATGCCAGTGAGGAACCTGATTCCTCCATGAAGACCAAGATTTGTGATACCCAGGACGCTGGCAAGGAAAAATTAAAAAAAAGGGATGTTGTGGGGCCGTACATAAGGAAGCTGAAGGCAAGGAATGCCATTCTCGAAGGTCAGCTCAGTCAGATTCAGGAGGCACCTAGTTCCAGCAGCTCTCAAAGCACAGAGGTTACCCGTCTGACAAGAGAAAATGCCGACCTCAGGAAAAAGGTTGAGGACCTGAAGGAGAGACTGCTCAACGAGCAGGTGTCAGCCAATGCTTGAATGAAAATCCTTCTTTGAACCCTTGCCTCCTCACTAGGCCTTTCCCATCCAGTGCTCCCTAAATAGTGTCCCTCTCCCAAGTGTCAAGTTCTTAGTGTCTGTCCTCTGTTTTAGTTCTGATGATGTTTATGACTGGCACTTTTGTTTTTGCTGTTTTTATTTTGTCTGGAAATAATGGAACTGCTCCCTGCTTAATTATCCAAAATTGATGAAAGCTTCCTCCTTTTGCTGTATATGCCTTACTCGTATGTTCTATTTTTTGTCATATATGTGTGCACACATGCGACATGAGTTAACCAAGATGGACTTTTTTTTGCTTAATGCTTGTTACTGATCTTTTTATGATGTCAAAAGGGGAAAAAATAATTGAGGGGGAACAATATGGGAAACAGATTAAAAAGATGGGGAGCAGATTCAGGGGAATACAGTTCACTCTGGTTCTTAGGGGGAACTTGAATTCTAAGTTTGTCAGCTAGACTTCTTTACGTTGTTTTCTTGTTTGTGTTTTTAATGATGCCAAAAGGGGGAAGATAAATTGAGAATTAAGAAGAAGCCGTGCACTGATTAAGGAGGAAGTATAAACTCAGGGGGAACTTTGTGAGGTTCCTGGTACATTATCTGGTTTTTGTGGTTCTTTGCAGGATTATCAATTTTAAGTTTGTCATCATCAAAAAGGGGAAATTGATAGGTTATAAGTACCTTCGTTTTATGTTTTAATGATCTAACAAACTTTATGTCAAGAACTAGATAAGGAACCCGATACACATCGTAAAGAACTTAAAGATCAACAAGTCTCCAGTTGGGGACACAGTTCAACTCTTCAGAGTCAAAGGAATAACAGAGGGACACATTTCAACTCTTCCGAGTCAAAGGAACTATAGAGGGAACAGATAGCTACCAGTCCCTGAGGTGACTGTACAAGTCAACTCCTCACAGCTGTAAAGTTGCTGCCTGCACATGCTACAGTGCAGAAATAGTACAGTAGTCAAGTTTATGGGGAATGCTCTTTACCTAACTTGCTTACATCATCCAAGTGATGTCATAAATTAGATACTAACATCAAGCAAAGGTAAAAAAAATCACTTGCACATTCAAGAACTCATCAAGCAATTCTCTCAAGTCTCTGTCAATCTTGCAAGTGATTCTCAAGGGCATCAAGAACGAAGAACAACATAACCAAGGACCAGTTCCATGTATTGAAGTTATTACATGTCCTTAGGTTTGTTGAGTATTTGTTATTTGTTCTTCATTTGTAACTTCTACCCAACTTACTTAGAAGCATGTCTGTAGAAGATCTTTTGTAAATCATAAACCCTTGTGTTTGTGTCTTGACTGGAGTTTGTCAAGTTGTAAAGTATTTGTAATAGAGTTATTACAAAATGGCTTGTAATAGGGTGTTACAAGTTAGTGAGGTATTAAGAAGTTAATTCCTAGGTTTAAAGTCTTTGTAATAGAGTTATTATAAAGTGGCTTGTAATAGAGTGTTACAAGTTAGTGAGGGATTAATAGGTTAATTCCTAGGTTTAAAGTCTTTGTAATAGAGTTATTATAAAGTGGCTTGTAATAGAGTGTTACAAGTTAGTGAGGGATTAATAGGTTAATTCCTAGGTTACAATAGGTTGTGATCTAAAGTTGCTCAGTAGTGAAGTTGAAATCCTACAAGGGTAGGTCGTGGTTTTTGATCCCGTGAGCTGGGAGTTTTCCATGTAAAACTCCATTGTGCCATTTAATTACTGCAGTGTGCATGTGTTCTGGGGGAACTAATAGAGAACCCGGTTCTCTATATAATTTGGTGGACCCTTAAATTCTATCACGCGCCTAAAGAAAACTACGATGTTCAAGTAAATTACAAGTCGAAAATTAGTTGGAGTAATACACGAGAGCAACATTATATAATAGTAAAGGGAATCATTCAAACATCAAAATTATTACAAGAACCCATATTAATTGTCAAATTTTTCATTATGATGATTAAGCTAGCCTAGTGACCGGATTAATGTTAACAGTTGGGTTTAAACAAGTATTTATATTAGGACATCCAACAGTGTCCTCAATTAAATAATCGATAGGCTCCCATAAAGCCCAACACGTCACAACCTTTTGAAGTAGTATGCACAAAACTCCATTCTTGATGGGCTGGAAATTGAGCCCAAGCAACATAAAGCTTAAAGCTCATCAGATCCAGGGCCAAGTAGGATGCCTCAACAATGCTAATGACCAGGCCCATTAATTTCTAGAAAACGAGGCCCAACAAGTCAGGAAGAAATCAATCCATTCAAGCTTTGACATGATTCAAAACACAATATTTGAAAGCTGTTGTACAGTATTCTAGCATCAGTGTATGAATATTACAATTTCAGAAATTAATTCATGCAGTAGCCATATCTAAAATGAAAATCAATTGCTTTTACAGATCAATAGAGTTCTGCCAGTAGACTTGGCTCATGCCTCTAATTCTTATACACGTAGGCTCGACAATCTATTCTTCAGTTTCGATCCTTGAAATTCCAGGCCAAAACAATCATAGATGTCAAATATTTAATCAATCTTTGATTCAACAGAACTTAAGAACAAATCTGAACATCAATTACTCAATCTCGAACGAAGTAACACCTGTATAATGAAGAAATTTACGGATCCAAATGCAAGTTAAACACAGGAAATCTATAATCATTCTAGTCACATACTATTGCATACACTATGGAATCCAATCCGTGGACTTAAATCAATCAAGTATTTCAAAACCAAACTCGCAACAGTAATAAGAAAATAAAGGCATTTCAATAGACAAAATAAAGTTTACATCATTGAATCAAAAGGAGTACCCGGCTACAACAGTAGCAAACAGAAAAAAAAAAGTCTCTAGCTTTGGGAAGAAACCATTAAAATTAAGAGTCAGCTACAAGTTGATAAAGCAGAAATGAACAACAGAAAGTGAAGTTAAACCAAACTTCAAAGCCCAGAAAAATGAAATCCGAATAGTAGAAAACGAAGAAAACTAAGAAGACTTCTCTTTTTTTTTTGAAAGCTGGAATTCCAAAAATTTGTTCTCCACTATTTCGTGTGTTAGATGAAAAATGAGAGTGTAGATGAGTTAAAGGGAATATCTCTGAAATGCAGAATGAGTGTTTAAAATGAGAGTGTGGGTGTGCCTTCTATGTAGAAAAATGGAGAATGTGCAGAGAATCTATCAGTCCTGAAAAATAGAGGAAAACATATTTTTTTAAATAGATTTTGGACAACTGTTCTTTTCAGATTTCCTTACTTTCCAGCCCCTTTTACTTTTCTGTATTTAAAACCTTAAGTCCTTTTTGACCTAATTTTTTAATGTTTTATTGCTAAATAATCCCTTCCCCTATCTTTAGAACGTTCTTAGGCAATTAAAGACCAGATTCCCTTAAGTTTATACTATTAAATTCCCCTTAGATCCTTGTTTTTTTTTACTATTTCTCAAAGTCTTAACTTTCAATAATATCTAAGTGGGCCAAACCCAACTTAAAACCTGGGCTCCAAATGCAGAATCATGCAGGAACTTGGATAAAACCATAAGACCTTAAGATCACTCCTGGTCTCAACTCAAACCAAACAAACTTATTGGCTCCTTAAATGTTAGCTCCCAGACCTATTCAAATTAATTTCAAACCCCAAAGAGCAGCCACTCTAAAACTAATAAGACATAAAACAATCATGAAAACAAATACTGAAAATGAAATAAAAACGGGCTTAACATGTTAGTTCAGAACGAAGACCCGAGCCTAGTGTAATCAATTAAAATCAGTAGCTAATTCACGCTCTACTTAAAAATAAACGTGCAATTCATCATTGATTTATCAAATTCAAGAATAAATCAAAACTTTCAAAGACCAAGAATCGATACAATTAATGACAACCAACAAAACAAATAACAAGAGAAAGAAGAGACAAGGAAGTAGAAGATTACCCATCGGAGTGCAGAAAAGGGCCGACGAAGGCACATTGTGCTGATCGAGATGCATTCTGGCAAGAAAAAAGAATTTTTATGTAGACACTGGCCAACTAATTCTCAGGTGAGCCAGTGCTATATGTGACAATTCTCTTTGCTAGCCGAATTGAAAGAAGGAGAGGATGACTCAGAGGATCCCTGTCCGGTCAACAGAGGGTTAACCAAAACGCGACCACCAAGAAACGGAATAAATGTTACATCAGTGGATATATCTCGTTGGAGGCTAAGGTTCAGTTCTTAGATCTAAAATTCAAGAAATTTTGAAGGGTTTTGAAGGAAATAACGAAGAGATATGGGATGAGAAGGAGGTGGGGATTGTGGAGTGAATATTTGGGGTTATTTGGAGACTGCCCGCCACCATAGGCGATTTTTGGCGGCAGCTTTGAGAGAGAGTGAGAGAGATGATGGATGAGGGGATCTTTATGGTTTCGGGGGTTAGGGGAGGCACGTTCGGAAACTTATATGGCATGGGGCATGTGAGTTCCCAGCCGTTGGATTAAGGGGATTGAGCAGATGAGATTGCCCAGATGCAAAATGGGGTCGTTTGGTAGCCTCAAGGGGCTGGACCGGATTAGAGGATGCGGTCTGGACGGGTATTATGGATGGGTGTGAGTATTTTGTGTATGTTGGGCCCTGAAGCTTAGCCTAGTTCGAGCAAACCTGATGGCCTCTCTTGATTTTCCCTTGTTTTCAACAGTAACCTAATTAACATTAATCTAATTAATTCTAATTGAGTCCACTTTTGCAGAATTGACCTGCTTAAACTAATTAAAATTGTAACCTAATAAACCAACTATTTGATTAAACCTAAAATGCAAGAAAGTTTCCTAAAACAACTAATGTACTTTTTTATGATTTTATTTTAACAATGGTTTTAACCTATGGTTAATCTCTAAATGCAAGTAACACACTAAATGAAAGATAAAATATTTTTGATGATTTTTCATGATTTAAAATATTTTTAAATATGCATGAACAATGAAAATAAATGCAAAACAAATAAAGAAAAATTCCTAAAATTCTTTAAATATAATTAAAATTATTTTTGTACCATTTTAGGAGTAGTTTCATGTATGTGGCAAAACTTACATGCTCACAATGGCCCCTTGTTGTTCAAGAACGTGAAGAGTTTTCGAGTAAAAATAAAGTGAGCAATTATGAATAATTTTTGCCCGCTTGATACTCCATGGGAAGCGATGAGGGAATGGTGTACCCTATATTAACAATGATATCAGGAAGTGTTCTACTATGCTTTTAAGATCAGATCAACTAGGGATTGGTGTACCCTACGTTGGAAAACATAGCTAGGGATTGGTGTACCCTATACTGAAAAGGATATCAAGGAGTGGTGTACCCTACATTTAAACTCAATCAACTAGGGAGTGGTGTACCCTATATTGGAAAACACATATAGGGATTGGTGTACCCTATACTGGTAAGGAGACTAGGGAGTGGTGTACCCTATGTCTAAAATATCATCAACTAGGGAGTGATGTACACTATGTTGGAAAACACAGCTAGGGATTGGTGTACCCTATATATGTAAGGAGACTAGGGAGTGGTGACTCTATGTCTAAGATAATATCAACTAGGGAGTGGTATACCATATGTTGGAGAACATATCTAGGATTGGTGTACCCGATACTGGTAAGGAGACTAGGGAGTGGTGGCCCTATGTCTAAAATAATATCAACTAGAGAGTGGTGTAACCTATATTAAAATGCAGCTACGGATTGATGTACCGTATACTACCATGATTTTGAACTTTCTTTCTTTTCTTTTCTTTATATTTTTCTTTCTTTGCGGGAAATTTTTTGGAAAAGACTTCCCTTTTTGGAGTTGTTCCTGCAGAGCTGTTTCTAGCCCCCCCACAGTTTCTTTTTGGTTGCACCTGCTTCTTGCAAGGTTGCTTTTGGATTGCACCTGTTTCTAGTTTTTCAAACAAAGAAAACTTTGTCAGTTTGAAACGGTGGTTGGTTTTGTGGCCTTGAGTGTTTCAGTCACTTGATCTCGGCCAATATTCGTTTGACGATGATTTCAACTGCAACTAGTTATTTCTTGGATATCGAGTGCCTCTCTGGCCCCGAAGAACCTTTGTCTTTTCAAACTTTTCCATGATTGTTGCTCACATGGGACTTAACCTTTTCAACATAATTTTGCCCTTGTAGGCACTTCAATTTTATTTCTTTCCCCCTAGAGTTTTCAATCTCGAAGCATGAGCCACCATAGCCATTGGGGGTCGACTTGATGCCCTTGCCGAGGTTGGGTACCTCTTGAATATATCAACTTGTGTCGGATGAGAGCCTTGTAAATCAGTCTTGCCATCTCTTATTTGCCTTAGTTTTTAGAACAAAGTTAGACCGAAAGGAATTCAAAGAAGAACAAGCAAGGGAATAGAGAATGAGTTTAAACAAGAGGAGTACCTTTCGGGGAATAGAAAGGTGGACTTATTTGGGAGTAAATGCGGACTTCAATGAGCATGACATGCCTTTTGGACTGGATGCTTGATCTTCTGTAAGCTGTCCGACTCTCAGAAACTCATCACAATTTTTATCTTGAAACCTAGACAACCTGCCCAGGACTGTGTTGATGCCAATGGCTATGAGGATCCTCTTTTCGATCAGTGGCACCCTTTGCAGGTTTTCACCAGATGACCTCTCTCATTTCTCTTTGCTCCATATCCTTATAGTGTTGTTTGCGTGTTTTCACTAACAAGACTCTATCATTTTAGTTTCTTTACTCACCATCGCCTTATGGTGCCCGTGAGGGTTTCACCAACGGGAATCTCTTATTTTATTTCTCTTATTTTGGTTGCATCAGATCCAATAATTGTATCCTTCAATTTGAACATCCTTGCCGATTGATTTGAAGGACTTGAAAAGTATTTGAGTAAAAAGAATTTGGATTGAATCACAACTTTGGAACCTTTTAGGCGAAACCATTGTCGAACCATTGTAACATCTTCCCCGATTTTTACTTTTGGGGGATGTGGATATTTGTTTTGGTGTGACTGAACCCTAGAGTGAGGCTGCCTACATATTCTTTCGGAATCAAGTCGAACGTAGTTCAATGACATGAACTTTGTTTTTGATTTTTTTTTATTTTCTTATTCTTCTTCTTCTCTTTTTTTATTTTTTTAATAATAACTTCCAAGTTCCAAAGAGGGTAATCAAGGAAAGGGAAGTGGCTCAAAGGGTTTTCAAAGGGTTGATGGGTAGCGAGAAAGAAAGACTTCGTCATCCCAATCGAATCTTGTTAAAGCTGTGAAAAAAGTCAAATATAATACCTTTTGACCGCATCTGCATTAACAACTATCTCGGGGACATTTCCTTCATTTCTCCTAAATACAACGCTCCCTTTGGCAGCACTCTCAACGTATGGACCTTTACAATTTGGAGAAAATTTTCCTTTAGCTTCTTCATGTTGCGGGAGAACATGTCTCAGAACAAGTTTCCCCACTTCAAATTTCCTGGTCCGCACTTTCTTGTTGTAGACTCGGACTATTCTTTGTTGGTATGACTGGCCGTGGCAAACTGTGGCCATTCTCTTTTCATCAATGATAGTCAATTATTCCAACGGGGTTATGACTAATTCATCATCCTCAATCTCGGGTTCAACAATGATCCGAAGAGAGGGAATCTCAACTTCTGCAGGTATTACGGCTTTAGTTCCATAAACCAATAAGTAGGGAGTGACCCAAACTGATGTGCGCACGGTTGTGCAATATCCCAATACCACAAAAGGAAAGTTTGCATGCCATTGTTTGGAACCCTAAACCATTTTCCTAAGAATATTTTTTATGCTCTTGTTTGTAGCTTTTAACGACGCCATTAGATTTGGGCCGATATGGGGTAGAACTACGATGAGTAATTTTAAAGTGTTCGTATACCTCCCTCATCAAATGGCTGTTCAGATTTGCAGCAATATCCGTGATGATAGTTTTAGGAATACCAAAACGACAAATAATGTTGGAATACACGAAATCTGCTACTTCTTTCTTACTGACGGTTTTGAAAGTGACTGCTTCAACCCAAATTTTGAAATAATCAATGACAACCAAGATTAATCTATGGCGATTTGAAGCTTTCGGCTCGATTTCCCCAATAACATCCATGCCCCAAGCAACGAACGATCACAGTGCTGACATAGGATGTAACTCTGATGGCGGTGCATGAATCATGTCACTATGTATCTGACACTGATGGAATTTCCGGACAAAACTGAAAAAATCTTTTTCCATGGTCATCCAGTAATAACCTGCTTGGAGAATTTTCTTTGCAAGGACATACCCATTCATGTGATGCAAACATACTCCCGAATGCACTTCGTTCATGATTCTTTCAGCTTCTCGAGAATCTACGCACCTCAACAGATTCATATCTGGAGTTCTTTTGTACATGATCTCTCCACTCAAAAAGAAACATCTTGCAAGCCTTCTGATAGTTCTCTTTTGATCTCCACTAGCCTGCTCGGGATATTCCTTTGTTTTTAAGAACCTTTTGATATCATAATACCATGGTCTGGCTCCATTTCAATTGCGTTAGAATAACCATGCCTTTCTTGAACCTGAATATTCAGTGGGTCAACATGAACATTACCAGGATACGACATCATTTAGGCCAAAGTAGCTAATGCATCAGCTAGCTCATTGTGGAATCGAGGAATATATTTTAACTCTACTGAATTAAACCGTTTGCTGAGATCTTCCACACGTTGCTTGTAAACGATAAGCTTGATGTCTCGAGTCTCCCTTTCACCTTGGGCTTGCCGAATGATTAAATCAGAATCCCCCATGATTAATAACTCTTGTACATCCAGATCAACCGCCATATTCATGCCCATGATGCAGGCTTCATACCCGATAATGTTGTGGAAAAGAAACAAAATCGGGCTATGGCCGGGTAATTTTGACCAGTGGGCAAGATCAGAATTGCCCCAATACCTATGCCTTTTGTATTTACAGCCCCATCAAAAAATAGTTTCCAAGCATTGGAGTTCTCTGGAATTACTTCAAGTGAGTTTACTTCCTCGTCCGGAAAGTAAGTGCTTAGGGGTTGGTATTCATCATTGACCAGGTTTTTAGCAAGATGATCTGCCTAGGCTTGAGCTTTCATCGCCATACGAGTGACATAGACAATGTCAAACTCGGTAAGCAGGATCTGCCATTTTGCTAACCTTCCAGTGTGCATTAGCTTTTGGAATATATACTTCAAAGGATCCATTCTAGTTATGAGATATGTTGTGTATGCCAGCAAGTAGTGTCTCAGCTTTTGGGCGACCCAAGTTAGGACACAACAATTTCTTTCCAATAGAGTGTACTTGGCTTCATAACTGGTGAACTTCTTGCTCAGATAATATATGGAAGTAAGCTGACGATGAATCTCCTAATGTAATTCAATATCCCTAGCAGACTTTTGGCCTCTTTATTGCTCTTCAGAGGTGGCAAATCTCGAATAGACTTTATCTTTTTCGGGTCTAATTCAATACCCCTCCGACTGACTTTAAATCCAGGAGTTTCCCAGATGGAACTCCGAATGCACATTTAGCTGGGTATAATTTCAAGTCGTACCTACGTAGTGTCGTGCCCCTTTTTCTCGCGAAATCGGGTTTCGACATGTGGTAGCTCTTTTAAGGAGGTGTTAAAAGAAGAGAGTCGCCACCTAACGATTTTAAGGTGTGTTAAGGCACCTATTTGAAAATGACTCATGTTCAACTAGTTTGCATCACCAAAGATCGGGTAAGGGCTCGAAATTACCTCGAAGAAAAGGTGTTAGGCACTCTTCGAGGTCCACAACTGTGGGTCCTGACCGAACTTGAATTATATGACTTATTGGGATAAACAAAGATATAACGAGCAAGAAGTTTGAGAATTTTATTATAAAGGACTTTGAATAAATGAGTACAAACGCTTGATTCAAAATAAAAAGGGAAATAAGATTGGGGAGGGGGGGCTATGTTTTTCAGCCTAAAGGATTACCTCGGGAAACATAAATAATACTTCATAACTCCCTCGAGATGGGGTGTTACTCATATTATTCAGCGGGCACAAACTATCATCTCCTGCTACCCGATTACTATCTTTAATTTGTTACCTAAAGAGCACTAATTCAATTATAAGTCGTACCTTATGCGTGCACTACCCGTCCCATACTTGTGGTCCAGGAGGCATTGGACCTCTATTTTGGGTGGTTCTAGACCTTATTTAGGCTGCTTAGGACTGTTAAAACTAAGGGACATACAAAAACACGTTGGACTTCACATATAGGCAATTAACGGCTCAAGTTAGCCTCCACACTTAGACAACAAATGCCCGCGAAGCAGGTTTTCATGTTGGGAAAGTTCAGGATTTAAAACCTTAAATCCCTATAGACATGATTTTTATATGGTAAGGCATCAAGGCATGCAAGCAGTTTTTATGAACCAGCGTTATTCATAGACATGATTGTATAGGTTGTTGCACAATGATTATTGAAATGGCAGATTCCCAGTTAATAGTCCTATAGATCTTGCGCCTAGGTGATTTATGCCTAAGTAAGCGATGATCAGTATTGAAAAGGGGCGTCATTAACGGTTATTAAGGCGAACAGTGATATCCTAGAGACATGATTTCTAATAATTAACACTTGAGAACCTAATTTTATTATTAAACCTTATAGGTCGATTTTCTAGGTGACCAATGCGATGTAGTAATAAATGAAATGATTATAGTCCTATATGCATGATCTCTAGTGGATATGCTGCAGCAATGCAAATTAAAGAAAAGTTAAATGATATTTATTTCCTATGGGAAGGTTTTCTAACAACATGTGGCAGTAAATATATGGGAGCATTTGAGCTCATGCTTTGCTAATAGACAAGTAGTGCAAGTGTGTGCTTTTCCTAAGAGCATGATTTCTGCAGTGTGCACAGAGAATGAACGACATAAAGCAAGTGCATCATTCAATCCTATAAGCATGTTATCTACCCATCGTATATTCATATTAAAATCTAACCCATTCCCTTTTTACTAACAACCCCAATCATTTATACAAAGATTATTATAGGCCTAACTAATGAGTAAAGTAACGATATTACATAACAGTGAACAAAAATGTCACGACCCAAAATCTATTAATGTCGTGATGGTGCCGGACACCATCGTCAGGCAAGCCAATCATTAATTAGTTGAAATAAATTACTGTTTTAACATTTTTGAAATCATTACCTTTTACTTTATTACATGATAACTAAACAAAAATCCGTTAAGTAAATACGATGGTCTAAATATTCTATTTTAGCAAATATATCCCAAACGCATCCCAGAACCCGGTGTCACAAGTGCATGAGCAATTTCTAAGAATTTATAAAATCATTACAAAGATTGTCTGAGATACAAATTGGACAATGGAATTTAAAACAAAATGAATACAATACGAGGGAGATTCTGTCAGTTGCAGATCGCCTCCGGATGATGCAGCTCGCCTAAGTCTCCAAACCAACCACATCGCTGTGAAAGTACCTGTGCAATAAAAATGCACAGCAAGTGTAGCATGAGTACGAAAATAACGTGTACTCAGTAAGTATCCCGCCTAACCTCAGAGGGGTAGTGAGGAGAGGTCGATCTGACACTTGCTAGAGGTCAATTTAGTATAATCAAGTGAGACACTAAGCATGAATCTCATAGGCAATTTATTAAAATCAGGAATAAATAATATCAATTCTTCCACATTTAACACTTTACGTCTTTGTCATTTCAATAACGAATAATCAAACATGGATGATTTAATCAATAACAAATAATCAATGGGAAAGAACAAATACTTCCAAAATTTTAATAACTTTAAATCTCTGTCATTCCAGTCGACAACTTAAAATTTCCAGGCCAGTAATCAGGTAAAATCACAGCAAATACGCAGTAAATATCATGCACAAGCAATGCCGAGGGTCGAACAGCACGGACCAACAATAATAAATTATGCACTACCGAGGGTCGAACGGCTAGAACCATAGATGCATCTATTTTCCCCGTTCGCGAATCGGTCATGCGACGCGGTCAACATAATAATAATAAGGCTAACCTGCTCACGAATCATACGTGCGACTCAGGTGCTCGTATGTACAAATATTCACATAATAAGTTCACATTTTTATCAAGAAAGCAGTTACCCAGGAAATTGGTGAAATTCTTCTTAAAGGAACACAAAAAAAGATAATATTTAAATCTTTGTTTTGAAACACATTTGCCAAATTTAATAATATAACTTTATCAAGAATACAATTATCCACGAAGGAACCAATTCTCTTTCTAAATGATTAAGAAAGGTACACTCTAGCCTTCTTAGGAATTTAATTACCAATTCAATAGCATGATCAGTCTAATATTATTTGCAGGATCACATGATATTTTATTGATAAGGTCACAAGTACGACAGGTAAAGCATGCTAGTGGGTCTTATACTACCCGGACATGGCATAATAGTAGCTATGCACGGACTCCCGTCACCTCGTGCGTACGTAGTCCCCGCATATAGTAGCACATATTTAATTAGTTCACCTAGGGGGACAATTTCCCCTCACAAAGTTAGAAAGGAGACTTACCTCGCTCCGAAATTCCATAACCGGCTTCCAAGCCCTTCCGACGACTCCAATGGATGCACAACGCCCCAAAACTACCAAATAACGGGCAAAGCAATGAAAATTCATTCTAATACTCATAACAAATTCAAATTATATACTATCCCAACTCCGCTCAGTGAATTGACCAAATTCCTAGATTCCGAAATTTCTCGAAGATATATCCTACCCATGGCCTTACTAACTCAATTATACAATTTACTCCAAATTCCATGCTCAAATTCGTGGTAGAAATCCAAAATAATATTTCTAGGTTTTTTTCCAAAAATCCCATTTCCCTACTAATTTCCATGTTCAAATTCATGTATAATCCTTGTATCTAACTCAAAAATGGGAGGAATTTACTTACCTTGTAATGCATGATGAAAATCCCCCTTTGAAGCCTTCCAAAATCGCCCACACCAAGTGAAAAATGAAGAAATGGCCAAGAAATCCCGGTTTTAAAACATTCTGCCCAGGACTATTTTCGCACATGTGATCCAAATCTCGCACTTGCGCTTCCGCAGGTGCGTCCAAACTTCCACACCTGCGGCTTCCTCAGCCCCAGCCAAACTTCGCACCTGTGCCGCACTGTTCGCATCTGCGCCTTCGCAGGGGCGGAAAATACATCGCACCTGCGCTCCCAGCCAAGCCATCAAAATCTCGCACCTGCGGCACCGAAGCCACACCTACGACCAAAGCCTCGCAGGTGCGGTCACACCAGATGACAACAACCTCAGCCTTCTTCAACTCCAAACTTGATCCATTAACCACCCAGAATCCACCCGAGGCCCCCGGGACCCCGTCCAATTACACCAACCTATTCCAAAATATAATGTGAACTTGATCGAGGTCTCAAATCACATCAAACAACGCCGAAATTACGAATCGCACTAAAATTCAAACTTTAAGAACTTGAAATTTCAAACTTCCACGTCCGATGCCGAAACCTATCAAATCACGTCCGATTGACCCCAAATTTTGCACACAAGTCATATTTGACATTATGGACCTGCTCCAACTTTCGGAATCGCATTCCGACCCCGACATAAAATTTCCACTTCCGGTCGGATTTCCTAAAAACCTTCAAATTTCTATCTTTAGCCAAATGACTTCAAAATAACCTACGGACATCCGAATTCACTTCCGATCGCGCTCCCAACTCCAGAATCACCATACGGAGCTATTCCAAGGCTCAGAATCCCAAATGGACATCAATATCACTGAGATGTACTTCAACCCAGACTTAGAAAATTTCTTCAAAAATGCTGGCTTCCACAATACACACCGAAACGCTCCCGGGTTATCCAAAACCCGATCCGGACATACGCCCAAGTCCGAAATTATCATACGAACCTGTTGGAACCTTCAAATGCTGATTCAGAGGTCCTTTACTTAAAATTCCAATCTTAGTCAATCTCCCTAACTTAAGGATTCTGAAATGAGAATTTTCTTTCCAATTTGGCTCTGAACTTCCCGAAATCCAACTCCGACCATGCCCAAGAGTCATAATACCTGAAATGGAGCTGCTCATGACTTCAAACCGCTGAATGACGTGCTAGAGATCAAAATGACCGATCAGGTCGTTACAAAACCCATAGCAAGTCCAATAAAATAACTAGATACCCAGCCTTACTGGGCCTTCATTACTTCTGACATAGCATACTTAGGCCTTCAATAAATAACCACACGATCACAGGTCCATAGGGGAGTCCATACCCCTTTCAATGAGCCACAGTACCAAGTGTTGCACCACTTGGAAACAACCAATACAGATACACAGTACAAATAGAGTATTAGGGATAGTTTTGGAAGTTGAGGGAATGACTAGGAGCAAACTCTAGTGGGTCAGAGTTCACAAAGGCCTCAATTGGACCCCAAGTAGTGATCACACTAGGGAGGCCAACAATAGAACCTAAAATAGCCTTGGCTTTCAGCCGGCTAAGAATGGGATTTAGAATATCAGAGTAACAAGTAAGAAGAGTGGACAAAAATCACAAAATTGAGAATGCAAGACAACATGCTAGTAGGTTCAGTAAGGTTCTCATAGAAAAGTACCACATAGGAATTAGGAGAGGGGAACATATTTGCAGGCATACATAGGTTATCATGCATAGATGCATGAAGTTGAACTAGTTGAAACCTAAAGTTCTAAATTAAGTTAGGTCTAACCTAATGTCATATTAATCAGCACTTAGACATGATGGAGGGACACACACATTGTGATGATTACAGAAAGGATAGGGTAGCTAATGAACCAAAGCATACTGGAAAACATATTAGCATAGGATACCGTGAAACATGTTTAAAGCAGACTTTATGGCAGCATTCCATAGAGTTAAGGCTAATTTACAAAGGGAAAGTCAAATACACAAGGTTTAGCACTGAAAGGTTCATTCAAGTTGGGGGTGAGGGGGATTCTTATAGAGTTGTGGTAGTATCCAAATACAATATGAAGAAATTTTGTAACTTAACATCATGCAATCACAGTGGTCAGGCTCATATTAAAGTGCACTTCTACTGAAGTTGCAAAACTAATCATGCTAAGAACCCATTTCAAAAGACAAAAGATAAACAAAGTGAAAATCATAGAGAAGAGTGAGTATTAGCATAACATAAACATCAAATTATCTCATGCATTCAACTTTCACAGAATGAAAACAAAGTGTTGAACATTATTGTAGTTGAATCATCCTCATACAAGCTCAAATACATATGCAGAAAGAAAGAGAAAAGTTGAACAATGCAAGGGTTTAAACACTAACCAGTAAAAGAATCAAAAGAGTGAAGAGTCTAATAGCAAAAACCCCAGTTCCCCGATGCTTCAGAGTTCACAAGAGCCTCGAGAATGGGCTCCGAGCAGTGCTTGCACTGGAGGTGGTTGTTCTAATGGCCTTGGTTTTCAGCCGACCCCGAATTGAATAATTTTAGAGAGCGTACGAGTGTGACAGTGAGTGAATGAGTGAGAAATGTGAGTAGTGAAAACAATAGCAGGGATTAGAAGATTCCAAAATCTGTCTAATGGGTTTTAGGGGAGGGGTTTGTATAGTGGAAAATTCAACACAAAAAATAGGGAAACACGGTAAAATTAAACACATAATAAGGAAAATATACCAGAATTTTAAGGCAAATAATACATAGAATATTAAACAAAGAATAAGGAAAAATAACATGCGAGAATCAAATAACACTTAAAATAAGGGAATACAATAGGTTGAACAGAGAATAAGGAAAATATAGCATACCAAAATCAATTAGAGCTAGTTTTAAGGCAAATAAGAATAGAAGATAGGGAAATACAGTGGGTTAAACAAAAATAAGGAAAATATCCATCAAACACAAGAAAGGGAAGAGTATCAATCGAAAATCAGTAAAGAATAAGGGAAAATCTCAAACCCTAGTTGGTACTGCGACTTGAATCGAACAAAAAATGCAAGATTTGTTCAATATAACATGTATATAGACGAAAGATCTTCCAGATCTTCACATAATCGAAGTAAATCAGCCCGTTCTTGAGAAGTAGTTCTTGTCAAAAATATGACAAGAACTAAGTGATACCATAAACGTGCATGTAATGATAAAGCATCACGAAATAGGTAAGTAGATCATGGATTGATTCCATGTTTGAGTCAGAATCGGAGAGAATTAAGGGTTACAACGGCTAAGGTTCAATTGGAGAAGAAGATAGGTGAGAGGGGGTGTGAAGACGGCAGGCAAAGGGGAAATGGGGATTAGGGTTATCGGTTAGGTAATTAAAAGGGGTCGGTTGATTCTGGGTCGTTGATCTTAGAGATCAACAGCCGTGATTTTAAAAGAATTGGGGCGGGTTAATTAAACGGGTATGGGTAGTGGGTTGCTGGTGTTGGGCTTAAGGTATTTTGGTTTGGGCTTGGGGTATATTGGGATAAGGTCTGGGTAGTATGGGGTCTGAAAAATAGGTAAGAAAGTGGGCTATTAATTAAATAACCCAAAATTAATCAAAATAATTTATAAAAAGTGCTTAATAAATGAATGAAAATATTATTTAAGCACTAAAATGCTTAAAATGATAACTTTGTATTATTAAAATATAAATTTGCTATTTTGACATAGAATAAAGAGCCTTTATGTATGAATATAGGCCATTATTGCAAAATTAGATAAATAGCTTAAAAAAATTCTGATGTAATTATATGGAATGAAATAAAATATTTGAAACACATATTATAAGTGCAAAATAATTATTTTAGGTAACTAAGTCATCACAAAATAATATGAAGGACAATTACTAGATATTTATATATTATTTAAATATAAGAAAATTAATTTAAAGCTCTAAAAATTATGGAGTAGAAAATGCTTGTATAGGTTTGTAAACTAAATAATGATGCAAATATGCTATTTTGAAAATATATATGTATTTGAAAAACATGAGGGAAAAATTGGGTATCAACAGTTGCTCCTCTTTACCCGGGAATGATTAAAGAGTTGTCGGGTAAAGAAAATGATGACTAATTTTGACAGAATGAGGTGATTTAAAAATGGAGGCCAAACCCTGGTTCCTGAGTTGCCTACATATCCCTGGTATTACGGGAATCAGGTCGTGGTGTAGTTCTGGATCCATTAGTGAATTGAACTGATGGAGTTGTTATAGGAAATGTCGTATGTTTGGAAAAGGTTCTTTTGGGTAGGACAATATCATATGAATTTATGCAAAATCATGAATGTGAATCTGAAGCGTTATGGATGTATCTCAAAACGAATATCTGAACGGTTATCAAGTAAAAGTGAGTAATTGATGGCGATTGGTTGCGTTTGAAATAATTGCAGGATGTGAATGTTGAACGGAAACCGGAGCGAAAATTGCTCCCGTTAGGAGAACGGTTACTTCCTGGATTACCTGCAAAACTTAAACACGGTTCATGCAAGTATATATGGATTATTGCGAGAATTTAAACATGATGCAAATTCCCTTTGGACCATGAAAGTTGTCTTTGGATGGTGAGGATGATGTCCTTAGACCATGACGTCCTGGGCCATGAATCATGTGATAAGGGATTCGCAGGCCATGGAATGATGTCCTCGGGTCATGAAAATGGTGCCTCTGAACCATGACGCCTTTGAATAATGATGTGCAATATTGAGAGATCCTCAGGCCTTGGTATGGTATCTTCCGCCTATGAGGATGATGCCTTCGGACTATGACACCTTTGGACAAAATGGAGAATTTTCAGCCCATGAGATGCAAAGATATGAGGCTTGGTCGTGTGCGAAGTAAAACAAGACAAAGCTTAGTCTTGTGTAGGTTTAGGGCAACGCTTAACCTCAGGCGAATAGAGGATAGTGCTAGGTTTTACATAGCATAATGGAGATATCGTTTGGTCTTATGCAAGGACAAGGCAGTGCTTAGCCTTGGGAAATTGAGGAGGCAGTGCTTAGCCTCATGCAAGAAGAGGAGAAGATGCTTAGCCTCGATGCAAGGAAAGACAGTGCTTAGCCTTATACAATTAGGGAGGCAATGCTTAGCCTCACAAGAAGAGGAGAAAGTGGTTAGTCACGGTGAAAGGAAAGGTAGAGCTTAGCCTTATTCAATTAGGGCGGCAATGCTTAGCCTCATGCAAGAAGAGGAGACAGTGCTTAGTCTCGATGCAAGGAAAGGCAGAGCTTCGCCTTATGCAATTAGGTAGGCAGTGCTTAGCCTCATGCAGGAGATAATGCTTAGTCTCGATGCAAGGAAAGGCAGAGCTTAGCCTTATGCAATTAGGGAGGTAATGCTTAGCCTCATGCAAGGAGAGGAGATATTTCTTAGTCTCATGCAAAAAAAGGTAGTGCTTAGCCTTATGCAGTTGAGGAGGCAGGGCTTAGCCTCATGCAAAATAGGAGACAATGCTTAGTCTCATGCAAAGAAAGGAAATTCTTAGCCTTATGCAGTTGAGGAGGCAGGGCTTAACCTCATTAAAAATAGGAGACAATGCTTAGTCTCATGCGAAGAGAGGCAATGCTTAGCCTTAGACAATTGGGGAGGCAAGGCTTAGCCTCATGCAAATAGGATACAGTGCTTAGTCTCATGCAAAGGAACGCAGAGCTTAGCCTTATGCAATTAGGGAGGCAATGCTTAGCCTCATGAAAGAAGAGGGGACAGTTCTTAGTCTCATGCAAAGAAAGACAGAGCTTAGCCTTATGCAATTAGGGAGGCAATGCTTAGCCTCATGCAAAGAAAACAATGAGTGATAGTAGAGTATTTCTTAGTTATAGGTGCTTTTGATAGATAATTTGCTATCTTGAAGGTAGTGACCTGATGTGTCTGCAGATATCATTGTCTTGTTGCATTGATTTCATTGGTTGGCACTCGTGTCATATCTGTCTGTACCTAGCATTGATGGAACTTTTGGACATACCTCATGTAGTCCTTTCCATAGTCATCCAAAAATATCCTTCTCTTAATATCTTCTTAGCTAAAACAAAACCTTTCATGTGTGGCCCGAAAGCTCCAGCATGTTCTTCGAGCAATTTGGATTCTTCCTTGGCATCGACACACGGTAATAACCCCAGATCTGGAGTCCTCCTATACATAATTCCTCCACTTTGGAAGAAATGGTTGGATAATCTTCAGAGTGTGAGTTTCTGAGTATGATTTGCATGCTCTGGTTACTCTTCTTTAGCCAAGTATTCTTTGATGTCATGGAACCATGGGTTCCCATTAGTTTCTTCTTCAACATGAGCACAATAAGCTGGCTGATTATGAATACCTACTGGAATAGGATCAATGAAATTCTTGTCTGGGTGTTGTACCATGGAAGATAGAGTGGCCAACGCATCTGCGAACTCATTCTGGATTCTCGGCACATGTTTGAACTCTATCTTTGTGAATCTCTTCATCAATTCTTGCACATAGTACAAATACGACAATTATTTTGGTATTCGTTATAGCCCATTCTCCTAGAACCTAGTATACCAAAAGGTCCGAATCACCAATTACTAGAAATTCCTGAATGTTCATGTCGATGGCCAACTTGAGTCCCAGGATACAAGCCTCATATTCTGCCATATTGTTGGTACATGAAAATATGAGTTTTACTGATACCAGATAGTGTTGACCCGTCTCTGATACCAAAACTGCTCCAATACCCACTCCTTTGAAATTTGCATCCCTATCGAAGAAAATTCTCCAACCATCATACGTTTCGGTAATATCTTCTCCTACAAATGATACTTTTTCATCGGAAAAGTACGTTTTCAGTGGTTCGTATTCTCCCCCTACAGGATTTTCTGCCAGATGATCCGCCAGTGCATGTCCCTTGATCGTTTTTTGAGTTACGTAGACGATGTCGAACTCACTCAATAGTATCTGCCATTTTTCCAGCTTCCCCGTAGGCATGGATTTCTGGAAAATGTATTTTAGAGGATCCATCCTTGATATAAGATACATGGTGTAGGCACGGAAGTAGTGCCTCAATTTTTGAGCTATCCATGTCAGAGCATAACAGGTGCATTGCAACAAAGAATACTGTGCTTCGTAGTGTGTGAACTTCTTACTCAGATAGTATATGACTTGTTCATTCCTTCCTGTCCCATCGTGTTGTCCCAAGACACAACCGAAAGCCCCATCCAGCACAGATAAATAGAGTTATAGAGGTCTCCCAGGTTTCGGCGGGACCAGGATAGGTGGTGTGGACAGATATTCCTTGATTTTGTCAAAAGATTTCTGGCATTCTTCAGTCCAACTTGTTGCAGCGTTTTTCTTCAACATTTTGAAAATTGGTTCACAGATCACATTTGATTGTGCTATGAAATGACTGATGTAGTTGAGACGCCTTAAGAAACTCATCACATATTTCTTGTTCTTTGGAAGTGGCATGTCTTGGATAACCTTGACCTTTAACGGGTCTAACTCAATTCCTCGGCGGTTGACGATGAACCCTAACAACTTTCCAGCAGGGACTCCAAAGGCACATTTTGCGGGGTTCAGTTTCAATTTATACCTTCAAAGTCGATCAAAGAATTTCCTCAAGTCTGCTATGTGATATGTACCCTTCTTAGATTTGATGATAACATTGTCTACGTACACTTCTATCTCTTTGTGTATCATGTCGTGGAAAATAGTTTTCATGGACCTCATATAAGTGGCTCCAGCATTCTTTAGTACAAATGGCATCATTTTGCAGCAATACACTCCCCAGGGTGTAATGAAGGCTGTCTTTTTAGCATCCTCTTCATCCATCCAGATCTGATGATATCTCGCGAAGCAATCCACCAAAGACTGGAGTTCATGCATGGCACATTTGTCGATCAGTATGTGTATGTTGGGCAACAAAAAATCATCTTTGGGACTTTCTCTGTTTAAATCACGATAGTCGACACATACTTTGACTTTCCCATCCTTCTTTGGAACTGGCATGATGTTAGCCAACCAGGTTGGATATTTAACCACTCTGAGAACCTTAGCTTTGATCGACTTGGTGACTTCCTCTTTTATTTTCAGACTCATATCTGGCTTGAACTTTCTGAGCTTCTGCTTTACAGACGGACACATAGGGTTGGTCGGTAGCTTATGAGCCACTATAGACATGCTCAAACCGGTCATATAATCATAGGACTATGCAAAAATATCCTCATACCCTTTCAAAAACCGGATGTATCCTTCTTTCCATGATGGCGATAGGTGAATGCTCACACGAGTTTCCTTGACTGTTTCAGAGTCTCCCAAATTAACTATTTCAGTCTCATCCAAATTGGACTTAGGCTTGGTTTCAAATATTTTCACTTCTCTAACAATTTCCTCGGGTATTATATCTTCTTCCAGATCCTCTAAATCACTATCCTTATGTTGTGTTGTCTCATTATATGTCACAATCGTAGGTTCATCAGGGTAAGTAATAATAATTCAGTAGAGAGAAAAATGTGAAGGATAATAATAATTACTAAAATAGCAATCCATGACAAATATTAAAACTTCAAACAAATGCAATTCAATGACCAATTATTCAAAACGGAAACGTTTAAAACAAAATACTGAAAATGTCTTAAAAGCCCATAAAATTGTTTTCAAAATAAATTATGCTAATTGCTAGGCTACCCAGGAACTCGACGGGCTTTTGATGGTGCAGCAGTACAATTCTTGAGAATAACTCCCTTCTCCATTGTCTGAATAATGAGGCCTTCCTCCTCCTCAATTACCGCACTGTAGTCCATGTCTTCATCATCCGGGAACAGATTCCTTATGCCAGCTAGAACTTCATCTTCTTCAGACCCCCAAATCATGTCAGCTTGATGAAATGACTGGCTCAAATGTGGTACTGGTTTCTCTAGAGGGTCATAAGGACCACACCATGGAGGCGACCAATTATTATACTCGTGCCAGGTGTATTCATACCCAAGTCCAAAAGTTGTGTCGTGACACTTTGGTTGTATTGGTTTGGTGATACCCTGGAGATTCTTAACGAGACCCTTACAGGTTCATACCCTGTCCATGCCAATATGCTTTCTATCTTACTGCTCCACCATTTGTCTTTCTCAATTGCATTGACACGCTCGATGCGATGGTATGTTTCTTCACCCAACTTCCTTCTATTCTCGACAACCGAAACAGTTTGATTGGTGTAAATGGGATTGCTTCCGTCCCCAAGGATGCTTACTTCCTGATGGTTCCATTCGAACTTCACGGCCTGATGTAGAGTAGAAGCTACGACCCAAGAGGAATGTATCCAAGGTCGTCGCAACAACATATTGTATGTAGCGGATATATCTAACACTTGGAACTCAACATCAAACCAGGTCGGGCCCATCTGTAAGTTGAGGTTGGTCTCCCCAATTGTGGCCTTTTGGGACCCATCGAATGCTTTCACGTTCGTACTCCCTGCTCGTATCTCATGCAGAACCTTACCCAACCTTTTCAACGTAGTTAGCGGACATATTAAGACTTGAAACCCTGTCTATCAAGACCCTGGCAATGAATTTGTCCTCAAACTGCACTGTGATATGCAGTGCCCTGTTGTGACTCAGTCCTTCCAGCGGCAGTTCGTCTTCGTGAAAAGTGATCTTGTGGCTTTCTAACACTTGCCCAACCGTATTAGCCATCTCTCCACTAGTAATGTTATTGGGTACATTGGCTTCGTTCAACACCTTCATCAAGGCATTCCTATGCACCTCAATGACAGGCGGCTTAGAAGCGACTTCTTTGCTTGTTCCTCCCAAATTCTCGGGTGTATAAACCTTAACAGTTCTTGTCATACCTTGCGCTGCACCTGTTTCCACCATTTTTGCTTTTCCTTTCTTTCTTGCTTCCACAACATAGTCCCATGGTATATCATTAGACTTAAAAAAGGACGGTGTAGGTGCTACCGTCACGGTGAAGGGTGTTGTCACTTCAACCTCAAACGGGGTTGGTGTGGCCGAGGGTGTGAACAACTAATTTTTTACCACACCCAAATTATATATTATTTTAGTGTAAATATTCTTTTTAGGTCTAATCCTGATGTTTTAAAATTTTATCTTACTCTTAATACATTTTATTCTATCTACAAAAAAAAGCACAAATAGACGTGAAGATACATACATACATACATACATACATACATACATACATACATACATATATATATATATATATATATATATATATATATATGGGGTATCTTTTAGTTAGAATTGTAATAAGTAAACTATGGTGTTTTCTTAGTATAATTTAAACTATAGTATAAATATTGGGTTCTCTTACTTATATAATTTTTTTAAGTCTAAAAGTAAGCCGGTTAGTGAGAGAGGGGTAGATACTTTACCTTAATTTTTATTTAATTAAAAAAAGAGTTATTAAAAAGTTAAAAAATATATATAATAATAATAATATTAAAAAGTAACACCGCATTATACCATGTTCCCCTCAAACCCCTCACTTCTCACCCACTCCTCCACCTTTCACACTTCTCTCACATTGCGCACACACTCACACATCCCAACTATCCAAATCACAACTACTCCCTTAATGTAATACCGTTTAACACACAATATATATAAAACAAAAGGACATAAAAAAAGAGGAGAAGAAAGGGACGGGCAGAAGAACAGAAAAAGAAAAAGAAAAAGAGAAAGAAGAGGAAAGAAGAAAGAAGGGGAAGAAAAGAAACGGAAGTTAAAAAACAGGAAAAAGATAAAAAGAATGAAAGGAAGGAAGCATTAGAAACCAAAAAGATAAAAAAGGGAAAATGAGAGGAAGTCTGACAAGAGGTCAGAACAACGAGAAAAAAAGGGGAGATCTTTGAATAAGAAAACAAAAGAACGGGAAAAGTGAAAACAAAAACAAACAAAGAAAATTCAAAAACAAAAGGAAAGAGAGTTCTTTTTCTGGATAAAAGTTTGAGAGATGTTCTTGTGATTAGGAGGTCAAGTTTTTGTTCGTGGCTTCGGGTTTGACGTTGTTGCTATTTTGTCCTGCCTGAGTTTCGATATTGAATTGGAGTTGTACTGATTCTCTTTCTTGCATTACTGGAACTCTTTTGCTAAGGTTTTGATTCCATCCTTCTTCACTATTATTTTTTAGATATTCTTTGAATAAATATAGGATTTAGTTCCTTTTATTAGTGTTTTATTTCCTTAATCTGTTATTTTCCTTTTGGGCATATGCTTCTGAATCAGTATTATCATTTATTTAATTTAGTGAAAGACTTAAAAATATCATAAGAGCTTAAGACTAATATGACGTTGGTGATGCTATAAATGTTTGCCTAATTGTACCTTAATGGTCAGTTAAGATTGCGCAAAATTGTGTTATGAGGTTTATTAGAAATGAGTTAACTTTTTTTCCAATAATTCTTGTGGATAGACGATAAACTAGAATAAATTTTTCCTTATAAGACTGTAGTAAGTTTCTTTTATAAAAGAATTTTTTTTCTTCTTTGAGTATATTGTTTACAACTGTTAACTAATTAGCCATAAAAACTAAAAAAAATTCAGGTGTTAATATCAATAGGAACACCTTAAAAAAATCTTGTTAATTGTATTAATTTCTCTATGTATTTAACCTCACTATAAGTTAATTTTAGTATTATGATTAGCTATCTTAAATTATTCTATGGATATGAACTTCTTCTTTGTTTCACCGTTGAAGAATAAATTGGCATTTTTATGAGTTTATCTTAATTTTATGAACTTCATTTGAATAATTTCTTTTTGTTTTATTATAATAATTATTTTGCTTTGTAAATTAATCGGATGTTTCATATTAAAATGTGGAATATATTTCTTCAACATTTCAACCGAAAATAGATTCAAGAGAAAATATAATTAATTGGGTCTAGACACATTGTAAGTCCTATTAACAGATAAATGCGAGTTGCCAATTAATTCAAGCTCGCTATAAAAAAGGAATTAGAATAAAGGAATAATTGAGACAACGACAAATGAGTCATGAACTAATTCAAGACTAGTTGCAATAAATAATAAAATAATAATAAAAAGTACAATTAATATCTCGAATCTAAAAGAGACAAAATAAGTGAAATACTCAAAATGCTAGAAAAACTTTAAATGTACTTTAAATATTAGCCCATGTGTTCATACCCGAACCTTGAATTGATATGCTTAAGTAATAAAAGGGTCATGTTCGCATTCCCGCGTCTTGATGCCTTTAAATTTAAAAAAAATATGTTTTAGCCATTTGTACATTCCCGTACCTTGGTTTAACATCCAACTTCAAAGAAGAATACCTTGTGTGCGTACCGCATCTAGGTGAACACATTAAGAAAATATAATAATTAATTAAGCGGTAATAAATAAGCCATAATAAATAAAATATAAAAATAGCTCATAAATTTTTTTTAAGTCTTACATTAGTCAATAAAGCGACCGTGCTAGAACCACGAGACTCGAGGGGTGCCTTATACCTTCCCCTTGGTCAACAAAGTTTCTTACTCAGTCTTCTGTTTTCGTAGACCATGAATTAGGAGTCAAATCTTCATTTTGATAAGGGATTCAATAAAAGGTGACTTGGAACACCAAAACTCAATTCCAAGTGGCGACTCTAAATAATAAATAATCCCTTTTCAAAATGTCACTTCAATTAGAAAAACTCTTCTAAATCAACCTCGTAATAGGGTTGTGCGGGAAAAAAAGGTGTGACAACTCTGGCGACTCCGCTGGCAACAATTAATAAGAATTCGAGCTTTGTATATTGATTCTTATCTGGCTTTTATCATGTTTTGGATATTATTGTGTTTGGGAGCCTAATGTGCTATTTGTCGCTTATTTACCGCTTTAATATTTATTTGAACTGTGATATAAATTGTATCCTCTCTCGCATCCCTTTGAGTCCTCTGATAGGTAGTTATGTTGTATTTGCCTACCAGCATCACAAAAATTTCTTTCTTGAGATAAAGTCAGTTAGCCTACCAGCTTCTGGTGAAGGATTTAGTCACACATGTTTTGGAGGGAGAGCCGTTAGCTATCCAGTGTTGTTCTACTACTGGTGACGCTTGACGCTCCGCGACTCGGGTTGTCTGTCCGGGTAAGCCAGGTCTAGATACCATCTCCTTTAGGATTTGAAAACTTAAAAGAACAAGCCACAAGCAATGAATATCCCTAGTAGGCTACGCTTTATTTACATCATGTACATTGGACTTAGCGGGACTCGGCACAAGGGACGGGCCCGTCTAGGACAGTTACCAATTTTTTGGACCAACATGTTCATCTTTATGTGCTATATGTAATATTATATGGTAGGCTTCACTCAAATATTGACCAGTTTTAGGATAGACTGATTGAACAAAGGAGACATAAAGAGAAAATTTCCTCCAAGTTTTCATAAAGTACCCTTTTTTTAAATAAAAAAAATTTGAAGGGTTCCGTATGTAAAATCACAATTTTCAAAATAGTATTTTTAGTTATTTTAACTGAACTACGCGGTTTTGATTCTCACCGGATATAAGATACGTAGGCAACCTTCATCAGGTTCAACCCCATTTTAAAAAACAAATAAAAAAAAAGTGTCTATGGACTATTATTTTTTTCCCTAAAACAAAAAAATAATAATATAGTCGCTTTATCAGTTTTTTCTCTTTTGACCAGGTTTGCCCATGCGTTCGGTATTTTTGTCGAAATAGCCTTGAAACCTTCCTCGGAAACGCGACATGGTCGTTTTAACAAAAGAGGCCAGTGTTTTTTATGTTCACTTATTTTACAAAAAAATAGTCATTTTGAGCATTTTTTTCTCATGATTATTTTACTAATTTAACTTTTTTCTAATCCCACAATTTGGGCTTTTATTTTTCATTTTTGTCTATTTTTATAGAGTCAAACCCCGAGAAATCAGATTTTTTGTATCGATAATATATTTGATTAAAGCCTAACCCTGTGTCTGGGTAAATAGGTACATCATGAGTGAAGAAAGAGGTAAGTTTGAAAAGAGGCCCAGATCAGAAGGAATACCAGATTTTCTAATTATCGATCAAATACCTCAGTTGTTGTGGGATTGGTGGAGAGACTTTAAGGAATATGAGCAAAAACAGATAAAGAAGTACTTGGGACATTTGGTTCATATGATGATTATCAAGCCCAGGAGGGATGTGATTGAAGCTTTGATTTCGCACTGGGATCCTGAAAATAATGTGTTCCGTTTTACCGACTGTGAAATGACTATGACTTTGGAGGAAATCGCCCATTTCTAGGGGTGGGGCCGCAATCTTTGCCGCCAAAGGCCCGTAGTACCAAACAGTGTGAATGAGGGTAAGTTTCTGAAGCTCTTGAACATAAATTACGGACAATATGAAGGTATAGGAGGCAACTGAGTTAAGTTGGAATTTATGTTTCACTTGTATGGCCTAGAATGCAATTTCTAAAGGAATGTGGGAAAACTGAAATCAAAGGAAAATATGAAAACATGGAAGGTTCACAGAAGGTTTGCATTTATGGTTGCTTTTTTGGGGCGCGTGGTTTTCCCGGAAAGGAAAAGGCGCATTGACATTCGCTTGGCAGGTGTAGTTGAGGCTCTGCCTTCAGAAGGGGATGATTATACTTTGGTCCCTATGATTCTTTCTGGCATTTTTCGTGCTTTAACTAGATGTAAATTGGGTGCGCAAAACTTTGATGGCTGCAACATTTTTCTCCAGATATGGTTTTTGGAGCATTTTTATCGTAATCCTACGATCACTGATTTTAGGGAGTTATGGCCCAATCATACTTATGATCACAAGAAAAGAATTGACGAATGTGACTTACCAGAAGGGATTGATGCCTGGAAAGAACTACTTCTTACTTTGTCAGCCAAACGGATCACTTGGTACTACGATTGGTTTTCCTCTAAAGAGGTCATTTTTCAAGTCTGCATACCATTCTTATTTGGTACTCATAGGATTGGATGGTGTTCAGCCCTATGCTCCACTTCGGTTAATGCGCTAGTTTGAACGACTACAAGAGGAGCCACCAGACCGAGATATGAGCAAGTTCTGTTATGATTTTGGTAAAGATCAACCTCATGACGAAGAAGAAATTATGAAAATTTGGTAAGCAAGTAAAGTCTCAGAGTTGAATGATATGGTAGAAGACCGAGATCCTGGAGAGGTGATCCTTGAATATATTACTTGGTTTCATGATCCTTAATTGTTTAGAGATAGGCTTGAGGGGTCGAACAGGAGGAGAAATGATCAAAGAACTATAGAAAGGCTGAAAGAGGAATTGGAGCATGCTCAAATGACCATAGCCAAACAACAAGCCTAGCAGCAAGCCGGAGTCGCTCAGATTCGTTTAAATCTTGAGAAAGATTATCAATATGCCTTAGGGATCATGGATAAAGATCTAAATCATGCTAAGAATGAGGCAGCCCGCTTAGAAGAAGAATTGTCAAACACGATTGGTTTAGTCAGAAGAGCTGAGGCGAACAAAAATGCTGAAATACATAAGTTGCAAGAAGACTTGAGTATCATCGAAGAGGATGCGCACCAGAAACAACTGGAGTTTGATCAGCAGAAAGAGCAGTTTGAAAGAGAAAGGGCCCACTGGATACGCTCAAAGGGTCAGCTTTATGCATAATTAGAAGAAATAAAAAGGCAGAAGAGGAGTCATCATCACACAGATTTTGAAGCAGAGTTGCGTCAGTGGATGATTGAGAGAGATGTGTTAAATCGCATTGAAGAATATGAGGGACGTGAGGCTCATATGGGGCACACCCTCAACACTACCTAGATGTGGTTGCAGAATTGTCACGTGAATATGGGGCAAGCCAGAGTGCAGATATTTCGATTGGCAGAAAAAGCAACATATATTCATGATAATCATCGCCATCTAAACAATGAGAAATTTGGCCAACAGGCACATGCCCTCGTCCCACAGTTGCCAGTGGTGTTTCAAAATTTGTACGAGACTTTGGGAGGAGAGTGGAGGCCAAGAGATACAGACCATTGATGATATCAGCTTAAACAAGAAGATCATTGAAGATTAAATTCTTAGTGTAGCCAATTAGTTTTTGTTTCATTTTCATTTGCCGCATTTTTTATTTTTATATTTGGAGTCTTTTATTTTATCAAAGTTTATTTTATTCCAGTCATGTTTATGTCTTTAGAGTTAGTAGTCCTTTCTCTCATTGTATATAAAAAAATTTATTGAAAATGAATGAAAAATATTTTAGTTTGTTTTATTTTATTTTTATATGTATGTATGTATATATATATATATATATATANTCCATACTTAAAAAATTGAGAAAAAAGGGAAAGAAAAAGAGCGTTAAATTCAAGTGAAAATAAATCAATAAGCCGGGATGAAGCATGAATCCTTCCAAAATCAATTTAGAAAGAAAAATGGCATTAGGTGCATGACATACAATGTGTGATTAATATCTGCAAAATTCTTAACTCTAACACCTTTTTTGTTTGTCATTTTAAAAGATAAAGTTAAACAGAGGTGGTTGGTTTGTGGTTTAAACTGGCGACTCACCCTTACAACACAAGATCAAAAGGAAAAAGTAAAATGGCAAACAATAGTGAGAATGCGTCAGATAATGATGATGTCCGTGGACAATTGATCGAACAAGGTATGGGACTTGTTGAAGAAGTAAGAGTGTTGAAGCAACAATTGACAGAGATGTACCAAGCTTGGCTGAATGGACAGGCACCGCCCCCACTACCCATAAGGCCTTCGGACAATCTTCATAGTGTGTCAGTTGCAAGTCAAGTTCCCATCTCCATAACAAGTAATCCATTGTAGCAACCTGGATTCAGTGCAAGCATTAACCTTCCCACTATCCCCAGTACCTCCATTCCACGTCCTCCAACCGCAACCCTCAGAAATGATCCACCTACTATATCCATTGTCCATACTTTCACTGTCCCTCAACCGGCTCTTGCTCAAAAGACCAACAATGATCTACAACTGAATTCTCATGATGCCCAACATTACTCTCCAGAACTGACTTTCAAGGTTCAAGATTCATACAAGCATACTCCTCAGAACATGTTCCCAGTTGAGATCGAAAAGCCTGACAAGAATATGGAACAAGAGGAAATGACTAGAAAATAAAGAGCTTGGAACAAACCATGAGAAACATACAGGGTTTGGAAGACCACAAGAGTGTTTCGTTTAATGATCTTTGCATGTTCCCCCATGTCCATTTGCCACCCGGTTTCAAGACCCCCAAGTTTTACAAGTATGACGAGAATAGTGATCCCATTGCCCATTTGAAGAGGTATTATAACCAATTAAAGGGAGAGAGGCAAAGAAGAATTACTCATGGATTATTTTGGGGAAAGTTTGATAGGAATTTCTTCAGAGTGGTTCATAGATCAATGCATCTCTCACTGGCACGTTTGGAACGACATGGCTCAAGATTTTGTCCGACAATTTCAGTACAATATTGATATAGTTCCAGACCGCTCCTCTCTCGTCAACATAAAAAAGAAAACAACAGAAAGCTTCAAAGAATATGCAATCAAGTGGAGAGAGCAGGCTGATAGGGTCAAACCACCATTGAAAGAGACAGAAATGATTGACTATTTTCTCCAAGCTCAGGATCTTGATTACCTCTATTACATGTTGGCCGCCATTGGTAAGCCTTTCGCTGAGGCGATTAAGATTGGTGAAATAGTTGAGAATGGCATGAAATCGGACACAATTGTGAGTTATCCAGCCCTTAAGGCGACCATGCAAGCAGTTCAAAGCAGGTCAGGCAGTTTCGGAAATCGGAAAAAGAAAGAGGAAGGATCCATGATGGCATCTGGGTTCGGGAGAGTTGAAAGAGGAATACTTCCTTCTAATGTGCAATTCAAACAAGGACAATCCAATTCTCCTCAACATTACTATCCACCTCAGGGTCCCCAGTACTAAGTTCCCCTACAACAATACACAGTGTTTAATGCCTAGGCTTATACTAGGCCTCCCAATCACCAACAATGGCGGGCACCGATTCCACAAGGCTCCCGTCAACTGCGCCCGAATATTCAAGCATCATATAATCCTCGTCCCCGACAAGGATATGTGATAGAGAAGGAGCCAAAGAAAGAGTTCACCCCAATTGGAGAATCGTATTTCGAAATTGATGCAATTGAAGTTGATTGAACCTGTCATGCCGCGTTATGTCAATCCAAATTCAAAATGTTTTGATTCCAATGAAATATGTGAGTAATCACTCTAAAAACCAAGGTCATAGTACCAAAAATTGTTGGATATTAAAGAAAGCCATTGAAAATTTGATTGAAGCAAAGGCAATTGTGGTAACAAACAATGAGGATACTCCTAATATCACAAACAATCCGCTCCCAGCTCATGTTAATACACATTTTATTGGGATGATTTGTGATGATCAGGATTATAAGTAATCTGGAAAGACAGAGATGGCTATTGAAACCATAGGGCAAGAACCAAAAATGATAGTAAGCCCGCTACAATTGGCACTGTTGATTGTGAAAGGTGCGAGTTTTAGTTTGAACTTGGCAGGTTCTGAAAAAATGATTCTCTATGTCCCTGGAAGCACAAAAAAGGTTGAGGTTCAATTTGGTGGGCCAAAACTTTACATCCCTGGAGGCATTCAAAAGATCAATCCGAATAATGGTTTAAAAATATAACAGATCCAGTTTTGACCCGACTTGTTGTACATCTCCCAGTGACAAACACAAAAGTTATTCCCTGAAATTATAACAAGACTGTCATGATATACAAAGGAAAAGAGATAACTGAAGAAGTAGATGAAATGGGGGCCTTGACCCGCTCTGGAAGGTGATACTCACCAGAGGAATTGAGAAAAGCTACGCAAACCAGGGAAAGTTACTTGCCAGTGAAAGAACCCGTTGCAGAAAAAGAAGCGGAGGAATTCCTTAAGAAGATGAAAATGCAAGACTACTCAATCATTGACCAAGTAAGGAAAACCCCTGCTCAGATTTCCTTGTTATCTCTTCTTTTGCACTCGGAAGAACATCGTCGTGTGTTGATCAAAACTTTGAACGAGGCATATGTCTCAGAAAAGACAATGGTGAATCAACTAGAAAAATGGCTGTAAGATTCTTTGAAGTAAATAGAATTACTTTCAGCGATGATGATTTGCCTGAGGAAGGGGCTGGACACAATAAAGTTTTGCATCTTATGGTCAAATGTGAAGGACATTACGTGAAAGGAGTCATGATTGACGGAGGCTCAAGTGTAGATATGTGCCCTCTTTCTACTCTACAACAACTGAACATTGACATTAACAGAATTCGAACTAGTAATGTCAGCATCAGAGCTTTTGATGGTTCAAGAAGAGACACTATTGGGGAAATCGAACTCACCATGACAATCGGCCCAGTTGATTTTAACATTGTCTTTCAAGTGTTGGATATGAAAACTTCCTATAATTTTCTTCTAGGAAGGCCGTGGATCCATATGGCCAGAGCTGTACCATCCACCCTACATCAAATGGTCAAATTCGAGTATGATAGGCAAGAAATTGTTATTCATGGGGAAGATGACTCATCAGCCTATAAAGACCCGTCCATTCCATGTATCAAGGCCAAGGAAGGATGTGAATCAATCATGTATCAAGCATTTGAGGTGATTGAGGTAGACCAAGTAGAAGAAGGAAAGCCAATTCTACATCCCCGTCTGTCAGCCACAACTGTGATGATAGCTTCGCTTATGTTAAGGAATGGTTATGAACCAGGAAAAGGATTAGGATCCTCTTTGCAGGGAATTGTGAACCCTATTGCTCCATTTTTGAAGAAAGATACCTTTGGTTTGGGTTTTAAACCAACGTCGGCTGACATAGACAGAGCCAAGGCCCGCAAAAAGAATGGTTGGAATTTGTCCAAACCAATCCCTCACATTGCCTACTCTTTTGTCAAGCCGCAATTTGAAGAAGCCCAAAATCCTTCTACTCAGAATGACATTGATGAAGTTTGCCAGGGTCTTAAGGAGATGTTCTATGAGATCAATATGGTTCAATTTGGTGAAGGCCCTAGCCGTGCAAGTGTTCAGCTGATTGGTCCAGATACCTCGCTTAACAACTGGGAAGCAACTCCTATTCCCATTAGGAAGGAGTCTTGGTAGTCTGTTTTGCTGCTTTTTCTGTATTTGGATTATTTTAAGGGTTGTAATTCAGATATTTTAGTTTAATNGTCTGTTTTGCTGCTTTTTCTGTATTTGGATTATTTTAAGGGTTGTAATCCAGCTATTTTACTTTAATTGCTTTGCTTTGATGTTAATTCTTCTATCCTTTCAAATTCAATGAAATGAAGTTCCAGTTTCATAGTAAGATTATGTCTTTTCATTAATGTTGGCTTTAAAAACATGACATGCACGCAGAATTCATGCCCAGATCTTTAAAAGTTATCTAATCTCGAAATAATGAATCAAGAAGTTGAGTCTGATGAACATGAGTCTTTTAAGGAAATAAAAAGGGAATTGGATCAATTTGAGAATAAGACTAAGCCTAAGCCTAAGCCTAACTTAAATGAAACTGAGGCAATTAACCTGGGAAGTCCTGAAGAAAAAATAAGCATTCATACTGAACNAAGCTTCCCACACATCCTAATTTTCCAGCAATCCAGCAAAAACAAAGGAAGTATAAGACAGACATGAGTGATAAGATTAAAGAAGAAATCACGAAGCAACTAAGTGCAAATGTGTTCAGGGTCATCCGATACACTACATGGTTAGAAAATGTTGTGCCAGTGCCAAAGAAGGATGGGGAAATCAGATTTTGTGTTGACTGTAGGGATTTAAACAAAGCAAGTCCGAAGGACAACTTTCCCTTACCCAACATTCATATCCTTGTTGACAATTGTGCTAAACATGAGATCCAATCTTTTGTGGATTGTTATGCCGGATATCACCAAATTCCGATGGATGAAGAAGATGCAGAAAAGCCCGCCTTCACCACTCCATGGGGAACTTATTTTTATAGGGTCATGCCATTTGGTTTGAAGAATGCAGGGGCAACTTACATGAGGTCCATGACTACCATGTTCCATGATATGAGGCACAAAGAGATTGAAGTGTATGTTGATGATGTTATCATTAAGTCCAGAACACAAGTTGATCATGTGCAAGACTTGAAAAAGTTCTTTGAAAGGCTACGAAGGTATAATCTCAAACACAATCCAGCCAAATGTGCATTTGGAGTTCCTTCTGGGAAGTTTTTGGGTTTATAGTTAGTCGAAGAGGCATCGAGTTAGATCCCTCTAAGATAAAGATCATTCAAGAGTTTCCTCTCCCGAAGAACAAAACAGAAGTCATGAGTTAACTCGGGAGGTTAAACTACATCAGCAGGTTCATTGCGCAACTTACAACCACGTGTGATCCCATTTTTAAGTTGTTGAAAAAGAACGCCTCTATCAAGTGGAAAGATGAGTACCAAGAAGCTTTTGATAATATCAAGGAGTATCTGTCAAATCCCCCTGTTTTGGTCCCACCGGAACCTGGTAGGCCTCTGTTTTTGTATCTGTCAGTAATGGATAGTTTCTTTTGCTGTGTTCTGGGTCAACATGATGCCACATGCAAAAAGGAACGAGCAATATATTATTTGAGCAAAAAGTTCACCACTTATGAGGCCAAATACACTCTTTTGGAAAGGACATGTTGCGCCTTAACTTGGGTCGCCCAGAAGCTTAGGCATTATCTCTTGGCCTATACAACTTACCTCATATCCCGAATGGATCCTCTAAAGTACATCTTTCAGAAGCCGATGCCAACTGGCAGATTGGCAAAGTGGAAAATCTTGCTCACAGAGTTTGATATTGTTTATGTCACTCGCACTGCCATGAAGGCACAAGCTTTGGCTGACCATCTGGCAGAAAACCCCGTTGATGATGAATATGAATCTTTGAACACATATTTACCAGATGAAGAGGTTAATTTAGTTGAAGAAGTAGTCAAATATGACAGTCAAATTTGGAAACTATACTTTGATGGGGCTGTCAACATCAAAGGCGTAGGGATTGGGGCAACTTTGTTTCTTCTGTAAAAATAAAGTTGGAAACTATACCCTGCCATGTCCCGACTTTGTTTCTTCTGTAAAAACAGTAGACGGAATATGAAGCTTGCATCATGGGTCTGAACATGGCAATAAACCTAAATGTGCATGAACTGTTGGTGATGGGAGATTCAAATTTGCTTATTCGGCAGGCTCAAGGTGATTGGGAGACTCGAGACATAAATCTCATTCCATATAGATAATGTGTGGAAGATCTTAGCAAAAGTTTCAAGTCCATCGAGTTCAGGTACATTCCTAGGTTTCACAATGAATTAGCTGATGCCTTGGCCACCCTGGCCTCAATGCTTCCATATCCGGGTAATACTCACAATGACCCATTAGAAACTCAAATTTGGGATTAACGTGGTTATTGCAATACAATTGAAGCAAATATAGATGGTGAACCATGGTACCGTGATATTAAACAGTATCTGAAAACAAAAGAATATTGGGGACATGCTAATAGGGATCAAAAGAGAACTATTAGGAGACTCTCTGATGGTTTCTTTTTGAGTGGGGAAACCCTATACAAAAAAACTCTGGATTTGAATTTTTTGAGATGTGTGGATGCTAAAGAAGCTGAAATGATTATGAATGAGGCCATTCAGGATTTTGTGGTCCGCACATGAATGGATATGTTCTAGCAAAGAAAATCCTTCGGGCAGGATATTATTGGCTTACTATGGAACGAGATTGCTTTCGTTTTGTTCGCAAGTGGCACCAGTGTCAGATTCACACTGATTTGATTCACTCGCCTCCTTCAAAGTTATATCCTATGTCAGCTCCTTGGACTTTTGTTGCTTGGGGAATGGACGTCATTGGCCCAATCGAGCCAAAAGCTTCAAATGGGCACAGATTCATCTTGGTTGCAATTGATTACTTCACCAAATGGGTGGAAGCTATTACATTGAAGGCAGTCGCCAAGAACGTAGTAGTAGACTTTTTTCACTCCAACATCATCTGTTGTTTTGGTATTCCAAAAACCATTATCATAGATAATGCTGCTATTTGAATAGGCATCTGATGAAGGAGGTATGCGAACGATTTAAAATTAAGCATTCTGCAATTCTACTCCTTACCGACCCAAAGCTAATGGAGTTATTGAATCTTCGAATAAGAACATCAAGAAGATTCTTAGGAAGATGGTCCAAGGGTCTAGACAATGGCACGAGAAACTGCCTTTTGCTCTTTTGGGATACTGGGAAACTGTTCGTACATCAGTTGGCGCAACGCCCTACTTGTTGGTTTATGGCATTGAAGCAGTCATACCTGCTGAAGTTGAGATTCCCTCACTTTGAATCATTGTTGAAGCAGAGATCGAGGACACTGACTGGGTCAAGACCCGGTTGGAACATCTGAGTTTAATTGATGAAAAGAGTTTGGCGGCAGTTTGTTTTGGTCAGTTATACCAACAAAGAATGGCACGCGCTAAGAATAAGAAAGTGCGCCCAAGACAATTCGAGGTAGGACAACTTGTTTTGAAATGTATCTTTCCGCACCAGGAAGAAGCAAAAGGAAAGTTTTCCCCGGTCCTTACCTCATCAAGAAAGTACTGTCAAAAGGAGCTCTACACTTAGAAGATATAGAAGGAAAGGTGACTGATATATCTGTCAACGCGGATGCGGTCAAGAGATACTATGTCTGACATGACTCTATTAGGGCATTTTTATACTTAACATTCTCAGGTTGGGATGACGAAAGGTTATCATTCTCACTACCCAAACACTGGTCAATCTTAGTTAGCCCTTTGAAGCCTAGTTTCTATTTCATTGTTTTCCCCTCTTTTGGAACCAGTGTACTTAAGTTAAAAAAAATAAAAATCAAAATCAAAAAATAAAAAAAAATCATAAAAAAACAAGTTCATGTTAGTTGAATTACTTCCGACCTGATTCCGAAAGGATAAGTAGGCAGCCTCACTCTGGGTTCGGTCACACCAAAACAAAAATTCACATTTCCCCAATATTCAAAGAAACTAGGGCATGATTTTATTTAATTTTTGATGGTTTTTCCGTCAAAATGGTTCCAAAAGTTGTAATTCAGTTGAATAACTCTTTTTACCTTCCCTGTTAAGACCTTTTGATCAACTTTCGAGAATGCTAAGTCAGTATTCTACGGGTGATGCGTCAGCTATTGTAAAGAGAGAAAAATAAATGAGAGAATCTTATTGGTGAAAAACCTCACAGGCACTGTAAGGCAATGGTGAGTTGAGAGAAAGACAAATGAGAGAGGTCAGTTGATGAAAATCTACAAAGAGCATCATTGATCGATTTAGGTTTTCATATACCCCGGCACAAGCATGGTTAAGACAAAGAACTCAGTTTCAAAGTTAAGTTTACAACAGATTTCGAGAATTAGACGGTTCAGACAGATCTGCATCCAGTCCAAAGTGCATGTCATGTTCATTGAAGTCATCATATTCCTCCAGATAAGTCCTTTTTTTTCTTTCCCCTGAAAGGGACGCTATTAGTTCACCTTCTTGTTTTCTTTTGTACTATTCTTTTTGAGTCCCTTTCAGCCTAATTTTGTCAAAGCAAAGCAAAAAAAAGGCTGCAAAATTGGTTACAGTTTCCCCGTTATATAAAGCAAAGATTGCTGAGCATAAACCGTATGGGCAAAGGCATAAAACCATATGTGATTTTCCCTGGCGAGCAAAAGGCTTGAAGGACTGAACATACTTTCAAGGTTCAAAACAATTTACTCAGTTAAAAGTTATTTTGGGAGCAATGTTGTTTGCACCATAAACACAAATGGTGATAGGCGCAAAATAGTCATGGTTTTTATGGTGAGAAAGAAGATCTCCAGAAAGTAAAGACAGAATCTCCCGGAAATTTGTACGACCATCGACGAAGTCAATTTTTCTAACAAGCGTAATGGACTCAAGGTCAAGTCACCCAAGAAATCAAGGCCACAAACTAACTACCATTTTAAAACTAACGAATCTTTCTTTGTTCAGAACAGGGACAGAACAATTTAAGGAAACAGTTCGTGGAAAGACGAACACCACCAAGTAATCATGTTATTTTAGTTTCATTCTAGGGAATACCATATCTTCACCCCAGGGAACTACATCCCCTGGTTGTATTTCTTATTGCTAACACAAGGTACGACATTCCCTAGTAGCATCTCAGAGTGCCACGAGCCTCCAACATAGGATACGACATTCCCTAGTAGCATCTCAGAGAGCCACGAGCCTCACCTTATTGCCAAACACAGGGTACTACACTACATCCCCTGGTTGTATTTTAGTGCCACATAGGGTATGACATTCCTTAGTACCATCTCAGAGTGCCACGAGCCTCATTTTATTGCCAACATAGGGTACGGAATTCCCTAGTAGCATCTCAGAGAGCCACGAGCCTCATCTTATTGCCAAACACAGGGTACTATACTACATCCCCTGGTTGCATTTGGTGCCGACATAGGATACGACATTCCCTAGTAGCATCTCAGAGCTCCACGAGCCTCATTTTATGAAACATAGGGTACGACATTCCCTAATAGCTTCCCAGATTGCCACGAGCCTCATCTTATTGCCAAACACAAGGTATTACACTACATCCTCTGGTTGCATTTTAGTGTCGACATAGGGTACGACATTCCCTAGTAGCATCTCAAAGCTCCACGAGCCTCATTTTATGCAACATAGGGTACGACATTCCCTAGTAGCCTGCCAGATTTCCATGAGCCTCATCTTATTGCTAACACAGGGTACTACATCCTCTGGTTTCCTTCCTTCCTGTTAACATAGGGTACGACATCCCATATTATCAAAAACCAAAAAAAAAATAATTAAAAAAAATGAGTCCATTTCTCTTTAAATTCTTCATTTTGCAATAGCTAAGATAGTTTATTGTGTTTTTAATAACTCACAAAAAATTTCTAGTGCAAACTGGGGCAGAAAATTTTTGTTTGTTTCGTTTGTTTGTGATGGCTTGTAGGTTTTTCTGCAAAGCACGAATTAGATGTGCAAAAAATAAGATTCCAGCTCTTGCCAAATAAAATGGAATGTTTGATCTCAATACCAGCCGTAACCAGCTTTGACATAATGCATGCAGAGACAAAGTATTTCAAGATCCATCTTCTTATCACCTGATCAAGAAGCATCCTGTGAGAATATTTCATAGTCTGTTACATCGAGAGCATCAAGTTTAAGTCTAAAGTCAATGGGGGAAGCATGTCAAGAATCAAGACAAGATTCCAGATGGAATTTAGATAGGAATTTTGTAACTCTTAGATTTCAAGAGTATGTAATTTTCTTTTCATTTTTATGTAATAGTAGGTACCCCGGATCGGAACCTTGACGGAACTTCGCTCGACTCTCCATGTAAGCATATTCATCGCTCTTCTTGAACTACACGTGACCTGATTCCCTTATAATCAGTGATATGTAGACTGCCTAAAATACAGGCTCAGTCACACCTTTTTCTTTTATCTTCCTTTTCTTTTTAAATAATAGTGAGGTCAAAAATCAGTCACCTTCTTCATTTTCTTTGCCTGAAAACTCTTTATGTTTCCAAGCAAAGAGGGGCATGCTATGAACAACTAATTTTTTACCACACCCAAATTATATATTTTTTTAGTGTAAATATTTTTTTTAGGTCTAATCCTGATGTTTTAAAGTTTTATCTTACTCTTAATAGATTTTATTTTGTCTACAAAAAAAATCACAAATAGACGTGAACATACATACATACATACATACATACATATATATATATATATATATATATATATACATACATATTGTCACGACCCCAAAATACCAAGTCGTGATGGCGCCTATCGTGAAATCAAGCAAGCCACACATTTTATTTGTTAACATTTATTTTCAGAAAATCCACTACATTGAAAACATAAGTAAGAGAAAAACCGAACCCAGATCTAGTGTCACCGAGTCATGAGCTACTACGTCGAATATCAAAATACAGTGCCGACATAAAGTTATCTGGAATAAATAAATATGACAGATAGATAGAGAAGGAGGTAATTGAGGTTGCGATCGCCAGTTGCTACCTCGATGCCTCCAAAAGAACTCTGACAACTGCTCAGCAACCACTACCGTATCCCGATGTACCTGGATCTGCACACAAGGTACAGGGGGTAACGTGAGTACACCAACTCAGAAGTAACGAACCCAAACTATGGGCTGAGAGGTAGTGACGGACTAAACCTCAGCAATTAAATAAGACAGTGTACAGACATTAGACATGCTCACAATTTATCAAAGGACGAAAACAGAATGTGTCAGATATGTCCAATGTACCATGTATGAATCAGTATACTCTACATGCCCATGTATGAACAGTGTAGAAATGCATGTAGTGCTCACAACTCTCACACAACAGTCCACTCAGTACTGTAATGGTCTCTCAGGCCTAGGGAAAATCCATCCCGAAATATGCATAAACACCGGTGACCGTAGTCACTCAGTAGTGAGGGAAAAGGCCAATCCAGCCCCACGGAGAAGATCCATCTCCGAAATACAACACTAGGATAAGATCCCTGTCCAGGGATGATCCATCCCTCACATATCATTAACTTCGGACAATAGCCATGTCCAGGGAAGATCCATCCCTCAAATATCAATGCGCTCACTGGGGGTGTAAAGACTCCGGAGGGGCTCCTATTAGCCCAAGCGCTATAACAAGCCAACGAAGGCATAATAAGAATATCACTTCGGTGTGAAGTCTGATCTAATAACTATATCTCAATAACAAGCTCTCGGTCTCACTCAGTCATTACTCTCTAGTCTCGCTCACATGGACTCACATATGCATGAACTAGCCTGAATCAACAATAATGTACAAGATAACAATTACCGAGACTGAGACATGCTATGACAGGACTGAGTACATAAAGTCAATAAAACACATAAGGAGACAGCAATATAGGACCACTCGGGCCTCAGCATTTTCGGCGTGCAGCTTTAGCATCGTACTTAGCATGATTTTTAGCATGTTCACATTAACCACATCAATAGAAGTGCGGATATCAATCCGTAATAGCTACTAGATGGTACCATGGGATGAGCCAGGCCATAAATCACTCGGTGCACGCCCGCACGCCCGTCACTTGGCATGTGCGTCACCTTAATTATTATCATATAGCATATATTTCGGGGTTTCGAACCCTCAGAACCAAGTTTGGAAACGTTACTTACCTCAAAATCGGCTAAAAGCCTACCCCACAATGACTTTGCCTCTAGACTCGACCTCCGATTTGTCCAAATCTAGCCAAAAATCAGACTTATCATTATTATATGCCAAGGAACGAAGCCCATTCGAAAATTATCAAAATTAAGCACAAATTCCGAAATTAGCCAAACCCGACCCCTGGGCCCACGGATCGGAATTCGATAAAAGTCACAAAACTAGAATCCTTATTCCACCACGAGTCTACCCATAACATATTCATCAAAATCTGACCTCAATTGCCCATTCAAATCCCTAAAAGAATCCCCAAACTTTTCTCCCATTTTTCTCCAATTGCCACTCTAATTTCTCAAATTAAATGATGAAAATCAAGACTAAATCATGGAATTAACATAAATGTGAGTGAAGTATACTTACCCCAATTACTCCACTGAAAATCTCCTCAAATTTCACCTTCTCCCGAGCTCTCTAATAGGTTTTTGAAAATATAGACTAAACCCTCGTTTGGATATAAAATGTTCTGCCCAGGTGCATTACTCACTGCGATCGCGGAGATAGGCACGCGATCGCGAAGAACAAAAATGACACTGCCCAAATTATCCCTACGCGATCGCATTGCTCACTGTTGACGCCCTTACGTGAATGTGGAACTGACCTCGCGAACGCAAAGAGGCAACCATCCTTCCTCAGCTCATACCAACACTACGCAATCACATGCTCCCCTACGCGAACGCGATGATACACTTGCCCCACCCTATGCGAACGCAGACCCATGTCCGCGAACGCGAAGAAGAAACCAACAGCATCATACCTTCCCTTACGCAATCGCATCCTTCACTTCGCGATCGCAATGAATGGTAGAGGCACCAGATGCAGAAACACACCAGCACTGAAATCATGGAGAAATATATCCCGAAATCAATCTGAAACACACCCGAGACTTTCGGGACCTCAATCAATAGTACCAGCAAGTCATAAATGATCACTCAAACTCAGTCGAACCCTCGGAACACCCAAAATAACATTGAAACGCCAAATCAACCCATGATTCAAGCATAAGGATTTTCAAACTTCCAAAATTCATCAACGATGCCGGAACTAACCAAACCTCGTACGAATGACCTAAACATTTGCACACGCATCCAAATTGACACTACGAACCTGGTCCAACTTTCGGAATTCCATTCCGACCCAGATAGCTAATTTTCCACTGCCAACCGGAAATCGCCAAAAACTCAATATCGCCATTTCAAGCCTAATTCTACTTTGGACATCAAAACCACATTCCGAACACACTCCTAAGTCCGAAATCACCTAATGAAGCTATCCGAGCCATAAAAACCACATTCCGAGGTCAATTTACGTATAAGTCAACTTTTGGTTGACTTTTCTAACCATAAGGCCAACTTAAGAGACTAAGTGTCTCACTTCTCACCACGACCACTCCGAACCCGAACCAACCGATCCAACACAACATAATTAGGTTAAGAAACACATGACAAAGCATAAACAGGGAAAACGGGGCTAATCTCACGGAATGACCGACCGGATCGTTACATTCTCCCCCTCTTAAACAAACGTTCGTCCTCGAACGAGTCTAGAAACATACCTGGAGTCTTAAATAAATGAGGATATCTGCTACGCATCTCCTGTTCGGTCTCCCAGGTGGCCTTGTCCACCGGCTGCCCTCTCCACTGCACCTTCACTGAAGCTATATCCTTAGATCTCAAACTTCTGACCTGACGACCCAAAATAGCTATTGGCTCCACCTCATACGACATATGCCCCTCTAGCTGAACTGAGCTGAAGTCCAAGACATGAGACGGGTCACCAACATACTTCCGGAGCATGGAAATATGAAACACTGGATGGACACTCGATAAGCTGGGTGGAAAAGCAAATCTATAAGCCACCTCTCCAACCCTCTGAAGCACTTCAAAAGGCCAAATAAATCGGGGACTCAACTTGCCCCTCTTCCTGAACCGCATAACTCCCTTCATGGGTGACACCTTCAGTAGCACCTTCTCCCCAACAATAAAAGACACGTACCGGACCTTCCGATCCGCATAACTCTTCTTCCTAGACTGCACCGTGCGAAGCCGGTCCTAAATCAACTTCACCTTATCCAACGCATCCTGTACCAAATCCGTGCCTAATAGTCTGGACTCACCCGGCTCAAACCAACCGACCGGAGATCTACATCTCCTCCCATATAAAGCCTCATACGGAGCCATCTAGATACTCGACTGATAACTATTATTATATGCAAACTCCGCGAGTGGCAGAAACTGGTCCCATGAACCCCCAAAGTCAATGACACAAGCACGTAACATGTCCTCCAGAATTTGAATAGTACGCTCTTGCTGCCCGTCCGTCTGAGGATGCAATGATGTGCTCAACTCAACCTAAGTAACCAACTCTCTCTGCAAGGCCTTCCAAAACTGAGATGTGAACTGAGTACCTCTGTCAGAAATGATAGAAACTGGGACACCATGCAACCGAACTATCTCCCAGATATAAATCTCAGCTAACCGCTCCAAAGAATACGTAGTACCAATAGGAATGAAGTGCGCGGACTTGGTCAACCGATCCATAATAACCCATATAGAATCGAACCTCCTCGAAGTCCGTGGGAGCCCAACTACAAAGTCCATAGCGATGCGCTCCCACTTTTGCTCCGGAATATCTAATCTCTGGTGCAATCCACCTGGTCTCTGGTGCTCATACTTGACCTACTGATAGTTGAGACACCGAGCTACGAATCCAATGATATCCTTCTTCATCGGCCTACACCAATAATGTTGTCTCAGGTCCTGATACATCTTCGCGTCACCCGGATGGATAGAATACCGCAAGCTATGGGCCTCTGCTAGAATCAACTCTCGAAGCCCATCCACATTGGGCTCACAAAGTCGACCATGCATCCTCATAGCTCCATCATCATCAATAATCACATCCCTTGCATCACCTCGTCGGACCCCTATCCTGAAGAACGAGTAAGTGTAGTTCATCATATTGGCGCTCTCTGATACGGTCATAAAGAGAAGACCTGGGAGCTACACAAGACAATACCCGACGGGGCTCTGATAGATCCAACCTCACCAACTGGCTCGCTAAGGCCTGAACATCAAGTGCCAATGGTCTCTCTGTTGCAGGAAGATATCCTAGACTCCCCAAACTCTCTGCTCTACGACTCAAGGCATCAGCCACTACATTGGCCTTCCCCGGATGGTATAGAATAGTGATATCATAGTCCTTGAGAAGCTCCAACCATCTCCTCTGACGCAAATTCAAATCCTTCTGTTTAAACAGATGCTGCCGACTGCGGTGATCAGTAAAAACATCACAATGCACCCCGTACAAATGATGATGCCAGATCTTCAAGGCGTGAACAATGGCTGCTAGCTCGAGATCATGCACTGGGTAATTCTTCTCATGAGTCTCCTGCATCAAAACACAATCGATGCCTATCCTCGAGGCATCACAATATACGGTATAAGAACCTGAAGTTGATGGAAATACTAACACTGGAGCCGTGGTCAAAGCAGCCTTGAGCTTCTGAAAGCTCTCCTCACACTCGTATGACCACCTGAACGGAGCACCCTTCTGGGTCAATTTGGTCAAGGGCGAAGCAATAGAAAAAAACCCCTCCACAAAGCGACGGTAATATCCCGCCAAACCAAGGAAGCTCCTAATCTCTGTAGCTGAGGACGGTCTGGGCCAACCCTGCACCGCCTCTATCTTCTTCGGATCAACTTGAATACCCTCACTGGACACCACGTGCCCCAAGAAAGATACTGAGTCAAGCCAAAACTCACACTTGGAGAACTTTGCATAAAGTTTCTCCTCCATCACTATCTGCAAAACAACTCCCAAATGCTGAGCATGCTCCTCCTGGCTACGAGAATATACCAGTATGTCATCAATGAACACAATAACAAAATAATCCAAGTACGGCTAAAACACGTTGTTCATCAAATGCATGAACGTTGCTGGGGCATTGGTCAAGCCCAAAAGACATCACCATAAACTCATAGTGACTATAACGAGTTCTGAAAGCTGTCTTGGGAATATCAGAATCCCGAATCTTTATCTGATGATACCCGGATGTCAAATCAATCTTAGAGAGCACTCTGGCTCCCTGAAGCTGGTCAAACAAATCATCAATATAAGGCAAGGGATACTTATTCTTGACTGTAACCTTGTTCAACTGCATGTAGTCAATACACATTCTCATGGAACTGTCACGGCCCAAAATCCCTAAGGTCGTGATGGCGTCGGACATCATTGTTAGGCAAGCCAATCATTAACTAATTGAAATAAATTTCCGGTTTTAAAATTTATGAAAAACATCTCAACTTGATCCGTTAACCACCCGGAATCCTCGCAGGTGCGGTCACACCAGATGACAGCAATTCCAGCTTTTTTCAAACTTTCAACTTGATCCGTTAACCACCCAGAATCCACCCGAGGCCCCCCGGGACCCCGTTCAATTATACCAACCTGTTCCAAAACATAATGCGGACTTGCTCGAGGCCTCAAATCATATCAAACTACATCGAAACCACGAATCGCACCCAAATCCCAACTTTATGAACTTAGAAATTTTCAATTTCTACATCTGATGCTGAAACCTATCAAATCACGCCCGATTGACCTCAAATTTTACACACAAGTCATATTCAACATTACGGACCTGCTCCAACTTCCGGAATCGCATTCTGACCTCGATATTAATAATTCCACTTACGGTCGGATTTCTCAAAAACCTTCAAATTTCTATCTTTAGCCAAATGAGTTCAAAATGACCTCCGGACATCCAAATTCACTTCCGATCGCGCTCCCAACTCCAGAATCACCATACGAAGCTATTCCCAGACTCAAAATACCAAAAGGACATCAACAACACTGAAATGCACTTCAAGCCCAAATCTATGAAATTCTTCTAAAATGCTAACTCCCATAATATACGCCGAAACGCTCCCGGAGTTATCCAAAACCCGATCCGGAGATACGCCCAAGTCCGAAATCATCATACGAACCTTCAAGAACTTCAAATCCTGATTCGGAGGTCGTTTACTCAAAATTCCAATCTTAGTTGATTCTTCCAACTTAAGGCTTCTGAAATGAGAATTTTCTTTCCAGATCAACTCTAAAATTCCCGAAATTCAACTCTGACCGCGCCCACGGGTCATAATACCTGAAATGAAGATGCTCACGGCCTCAAACCTTTGAACGACATGCTAGAGCTCAAAACGACCGGTCGGATCGTTACATCTGAACATCAATTACTCAATCTCGAACAAAGTAATACATGTCTAATGAAGAAATTTACGAATCCAAATGCAAGTTAAACACAGGAAATCTATAATCACTCTAGTCACAGACTATTGCATACACTACAGAATCCAAGCCGTGGACTTAGATCAATCAAGAATTTCAAAACAAAACTCGCCACAGTAATCAGCAAATAGAGAAATTTCAATAGACAAAACAGAGTTTACATCATTGAATCAACATGAGTACTGGCTACAGCAGAAGCAAACAGAAAAAAGAAAATAATTCTTTGACTTTGAGAAGAAATATCTAGAATTAAGAGTCATCTACATGTTGATAAAGCAGCAATGAACAACAGAAAGTAAAGCTAAACCAAACTTCAAAGCTCAGAGAATGAAAGCCAAATAGCAGAAATGAAGCAAACTGGGAAGACTTCTCTTTTTATTTTTAGTTTTTTCTGATGTTACCTTAAATTTGAAAGCTGGAATTCCAGAAATTTGTTCTCTAATATTTCGTGGCTGAGATGAAAAATGAGAGTGGAGATGAGTGAAACATAATATCTCTTAAATGTATAATAAGTGTCTAAAATGAGAATGTGAATGTGGAATTATATGCAAAAAATGAGAAAATGTGCAGAGAATTTGTCAGCCCTGGAAAATAAGGGAAAAGACATCTTTTTAATATATTTTGGAAAATTGTCCTTTTCAAATATTCTTTCCTTACTTTCCATCCCCTTTAACTTTTCTGTATTTTAAACCTTAAGTCCCTTTTAACCTAATTTTTTACTGTTTTATTGCTAAATAGTCCCTTCCCCTATCTCTAGAACCTTCTTTGGCAATTCCAGACTAGATTCTCTTAAGTTTATTCTCTTAAATGCCCCTTGGACCCTTGATTTTTTACTATTTTAACTCAAAGTCCTAACTCTCAATAATATCTCAGCTGGGCCAAACCCAACTTGAAACCTGGCTCCAAATGAAAAGTCATGCGGGCCCTTGGATAAAACCATAAGGCCTTAAGATCACTCTTGGGCTCAACTAAAACCAAACAAACTTATTGACCCCTTAAATGTTACTCCTAGATCCAATTCCTATTCAAATTAATTTCAAACCCCAAAGAGCAACCACTCTAAAACTTATAGCACATAAAACAATCATGAAAACGAGTACTGAAAATGAAATCAAAAAGGACTTAACATGTTAGTTTAGAACGAAGACCCGAGCCTAGTGTAATCAACTAAAATCATTACCTAATTCGTGATCAACTTAAAAATAAACGTGCAATTTGTCACACCTCCCTTTTTTATACGCCCCAAAGGGGGTACGGGATTTTTTCCACTTAAAGTGACATTATTCGAAATGGGAATATTTTATTTTTTAT